>JADLZK010011681.1:0-62022 GCA_015847255.1 Hyparrhenia diplandra
CCCAGCAACGTGTGACACCATCTCTAATGTTTTATCTCTCTCTACCGCTAGCAACACCAGTATACTTTTTTTTTTTTTTTTTTTTTTATCTTAACACCAGTATACTTGCCGCAATAGATGACTTGGGAAACAAAATAGATCCAACTTAATAATCCTCATATAATAGCTGAACTGTCATGATGAAATGATAATTGATACTCCCTCCGTTCCTAACTACAAATCATTTTAATTTTTTTGAGAGTTAAAAACACCTCAAATATAATGCTATATATAATAAAGTGTAGTAGATGAGAGTTTCTTAAAAAAAATGGCCTAATGCATAGATTATTTGAGCCTCGCTCTGTATGACAAGTCCTTCATCTAGCTACCACTAGTACCCAAAACATTTTAAGTGGCGGGCACTTTCAGTTTTACGTGGAGGGCAAGCGTGCCCGTCACTAACATGAGGTCACAGTTAATGATGACCACCGTGGCGACATGAGTGCCCGCCACGCTTAATAACTCCCACCGTGGCGGGCGTTTTACAATGCCCGTCCGCGGTTAATATTTTCAGAAAAAAATAAAAATCGAAAAACAGCCTTAGGCCCGGGCCCGAGCCCATCGTCGGGCCCGCCGAGCCCGAGTCGGGGATGCCCGCGCGCCGCTGCGGATCACGGGGAGGAGACCCACGCCGCCGCCCAGCGCGCTAGGCCGCTAGCGTCGTCACCGTTGATGGGAGGGGAGCTCGTCGCCCGGAGGAGGACACCCGAGGACGAACCCGTCGCGGATGAAGAGCCGCCGCCGTCACGTCTGCCGCGGATGAAGGCCGCCGCCGTCGATCTGCCGCGGATGAAGGCCGCCGCCGTCGTCTGCACGCCATCGCCGCGCCGGATCCCGTCGCTCGAGCTCGCGCCGTCGCGAGTCTGCCGGAGAAGGAGGACGCTGGCGCCGGATCTCCACCGTCGTCGTCTCCGGGCGCACGGGATCCGTCGAGGTTGCCGCTCGCCCGTCGCCCGCAGGCTCTAAGTGGATGATTTGAGAAAGGATTAGGTTGATGACAAGGAGCATGATGATCATGAACATGGACAATGATGGTTGACATGATGGATCGTCAAGCTCGGTGATCGGCTTGAGAGAGGAACCCGGGAGATCAAGGCAAAGGTATACTTGATAGGGTTTTTCTTTCGGTGATCAAGACACGATAGAGCGTGTGATCACATTATAGGATAGATAGCCGACTATCAAGAGGGGGATGCCGCGACAATCCTTGCATGAAGTGCTTCTAGGTCCAATTGACTTGCATATTGCATTTAGGACATGAGAGCACTAACTTCGATCTTGCCTAACATCTCGACGTGCTAACATTGGTGATGACGTGGTCATCTTGGACGTGTTGGCAACCCATGGCAAGAGGCAAAGCAAGTTTGAAGCAAAGAGCAAAAAGAAAAGTGAAGAAGAAGATTTGTGTCGGGGTGGCCGGACGCGCCGCCTTTCGGCCCGGGCCGCGACCGACCGGGTCCGGTCCGCGCGTCGGCAGAGAGCCTGCGGCGGTTTTGCGGGACGCGGTGGCCGGACCCTGGACGGACGCTTCCGGTGGTGACCGGAACCCGACCGGACGTATGGAGGATTGCGCTGAAGTGGGCCCAGTGCTTTCGGTAGTGGCCGGAAGCACCGGCCCAGGACCTGACCCGGCCTGGGTGGTTCCGGTCGGTCGTCCCGATCAGAAAAAGAGCAAATTTTTTTGTAGCCAACGGCTCCATTTTGAGAGGAGCTATATATACTTGGATGGCCGGTTCTTTGGGCCCCTCTCTTGCACATTTGAACACTCTAACTTGCTAGTGAGCTTGTGAGACTCCCTCTCCACTCATCTCCTCATCACTAATTCGGATTCTTGGTGAGATTGAGAGAGATAGAAGTGCATTGCTTGCATCGGTTGCATTTAGAAGCACTTCATCCTTGGAGCCAGCGGGATTCTTGTTTTCTTGGGAATTTGCCCGGTTCCCCTAGCGGCTTGGAGCAAGAGGCGGTGTTGAGCTCAAGTGGAGCTTGTTTGAGGCCACACCGGTGGTGATTGTGAGGGGTCGTTCCTTACCCCGCGGGAGATTCGTGAAAAGGAGCACTAGTGGATTGCTCGTGGCTTGTTGGACCCTCTCTTGTGATCGTTTGCTTGAGCGCCCATAGGGGTTTTGGCACCGGCCATTAAGCTTAGCACACGTCAAGTGAGTGTGTCGCCACAACGAGGACTTAAGCGTGCGGCAAAGCACGTGAACCTCGGTAAAAATCATCGTGTCAATTTGTGTGCTTGCTCGTTGGAGATTTCATATTGATCACGGTGATTGGCTTCCACCTCTACACTTCATCGTCGGTATATCGATCACCCTCTCTAGCATTTACTTGATATACTTGTGTAGTTTTGCCTAGGTTGTTTAGTTGCTTATCTTGCTAGAATTGTTAGCTCCTAGTTGGTAAACTAGTTAGAATCGCTTGTTCACCTAGGAGTAATATAGCGACCTAGCATTTGTGTGGGCTTAGAGATATTAGAAATATCATCTTTTGCTTGTGGCTTGCATAGATAGATTGTAGCACCGCTCATTTAGCCGCCTCCTTATTTACTAATCCGGTGCTTAGTGTTGTTGCAAGAATTTTTAATAGGCTATTCACCCCCCCTCTAGCCATTAGGACCTTTCAAGTGGTATCAAAGCTAGGCACCGTTATTTGTGAGGCTTAACATCCTACGGTGACAAAATGGCAACGATGTTTCATGTCAACAACACCAAGAAGGCGCCACCTTTCGATGGCACAAATTTTGCCTATTGGAAGGTTAAGATGACCGCACACCTCAAGTCAATCAATAGAGAAGTGTGGGTTGTCACGGAGAACAAGTTTGAGGTTGCAAAGCCCAATGAGCCAACCGCCGAAGAGAAGAAACTATATGCCAATGATGTGGCCGTGAGTGCTTTCCATGAAGCATTCAATGATCGAAGTCTTTGAGCAAGTCAAGTCTCTCACAATTGCTCATGAGATTTGGAAGAAGCTTGAAGAATGCTATGAAGGTACCGAAGGCGTCAAGCAAGCCAAAGCATATATCAAGCTTGAGCAATTCAATAGCTTCAAGATGGAAGAAGATGAGAGCGTTTAAGATGTTTCACCGCATGCAAGTGTTGGTAAATGATCTCAATGCTCTAGGAGAAGAGATCAAGGATAAGACCTTCAACATGAAGTTCTTGAGGTGTTTTGGGAGAGGTTTGGGATGTTCATCACCGTGCTAGTGAGGACAAACTTGAAGGATTTGACTCCCAACCAATTGCTTGATGAGGTCATGACCGATGACTCCTATAGAGATGACAAGAAGAAGCAAGAGCTCATCAACAAGGCAAACAAGAAAGTCAAGGATGAAGAGAAGAAAGAGGACAAGAAGAGCTTGGCACTCAAGGCTAGCTCATCATCCAAGGGCAAGAAGAAGAAGGAAGAATCAAGTGATGAAGAGGATGGCACCTCTACAAGTGGGAGTGAAGTTGATGAACAATTGGCCCTCTTTGTGAGAAGATTGGGCAAATATGTGAAGAAGACATACATCAACAAGAACAAGAAGAAACAATCATCCAAGAAGAAGACCAAGGATGGCAAGAATGAAGGCAACATGACATGCTTTCGTTGCCATGATGATTGTCACTTGATTGCCGAATGCCCATATGATAGTGATGATGAGAAGGGCATCAAGAAAGCAAGAAAGAAGAATGATGCCAAGAATGAGAAGGAGAAGAAGCCCAAGAAGAAGAATGAGTCACATGTGGCTATGTGGGATAGTGATGGCTCATCCTCTTCAAGTGATGAAGAAGAGGAGAAGAAGAGCAAGAAGAAGGGACAAGCTCACCTTGCTATGCATGACTCCTTCCTCATGCTTCATGGCTAAGGCCACCAAGGTACAATCTATCACTAGTGATGATGATGATGATAGTGATAGTGATAGTGATGATGAGGAGAAAACACTCACTAGGGAGGAATTGTAAAGCATGCTTGATGATTGCATTGTTATGTTCAAGCAAAGTAGAAAGGAATGCAAGGGCTTGCGTAAGGAAACAAAGAGCCTTAAGCAAGAACTTGGTGAGCTTCGGGCATCTTATGAGAGTCTAGAGGTAGACCATAAGAAGCTTGAGAAATCTCATTCTAAGTTAGAGAAAGCTCATTCCTCTCTACTTGATGAGCACAAGTTGTGCCAAATTGTTGAAAATGTTGATACATCCAATGCAAGCATCATGTGTGACATTCTAGTTGATGAATCAACACCCAAGTGTGAGACCTCCACTAGCATTATCACTAGCACATCCATCACTAGTGAGGATAATGAAAACCCTATGCTTATCCATGAGAATGCTTGTTTAAAGAGGGAAGTAAAGAAGCTCAATCACTCCTTGGCTAAGGCCTATGGTGGTGAGGACCGCTTGCTTATGTGCTTGGGTAGCCAAAGGGCATCCTTATACAAGGAGGGCTTAGGCTATATCCCCAAGAAAGGCAAGGCCGCCTATGTGACTCACAAGACTCGTTTTGTGAAGAACAATGGTAGCTATTGCAAAGCTTGCAAGCAAGTTGATCATGTAGAGCAAAAGTGCATGAACAAGAGGACCAATGTTACTTCTATCAAGCTTGATCATTCTTATATGCTTGTGAAGAAGAACAATGGTGTTCGTGCTAGGTACATTGGTACACCATGGATGGGCTCAAAGAAGAAAGCCATTTGGGTACCAAAGGCCTTGGTGACTAACCTTGAAGGACCCAAGCAACATTGGGTACCTAAGAAGAATTGATCTTTGCTTGTAGGTCAATTATCGTCTTGGGAGGAGAGCATTGGATAATGGATAGTGGGTGCACTCAACACATGACCGGGGATTCTAATATGTTCAAGTCTATTAGCATCAAGGGCATTGATGAATATGAATCAATCACATTTGGTAATGACAAGAAAGGCAATGTGTTGGGACTAGGCAAGATTGCTATCACTCAAGAGAAGAGCTTATCAAAAGTGTTGCTAGTTGATCATCTTGATTACAATCTATTGTCGGTCTCTCAACTTTGTGACCATGGCTACAAATGCATATTCACAAGCAAAGAAGTTGAAGTGGTTAGTGGTGATGGTGCAAACATGATCTTCAAGGGATTTAGATATGGTGATCTCTACCTTGTTGATTTCAACTCAAAAGAAGCCAAGTTGACAACATGTCTACTCTCAAAGGCTAGCAAAGGGTGGTTGTGGCATAGAAGGCTTGGTCATGTTGGAATGAAGCAATTGAACAAGTTGATGAAGCATGACTTAGTTAGAGGCTTGGATGATGTGAAGTTTGAGAAGGACAAACCTTGTGGAGCATGTCAAGCCGGCAAACAACATGGCAATGCACATCCAACCAAGAGCACAATGAGTACAAGCAAGGCATTTGAGTTGCTGCACATGGACTTGTTTGGGCCAACATCATACTCTAGCATTGGTGGCAACAAGTATGGTTTTGTCATAGTTGATGACTACACAAGATATACATGGGTGTTCTTTTTGCATGACAAGAATGATGTGTTTGAGCTATTCAAGACCTTTGTCAAGAGAGTGCAAAATGAATTTGAGACATCCATCAAGAAGATTAGGAGTGACAATGGAAGTGAATTCAAGAACACAAGAATTGAAGAGTTGTGTGATGAGCTTAGAATTGGACATCAATTCTCACCAACCTACACTCCTCAATCCAATGGTGTAGTTGAGAGGAAGAATAGAACCTTGATTGAAATGGCAAGATCAATGCTAAGTGAATACAATGTTAGCCATTCCTTTTGGGCCGAAGCAATCAACACGGCTTGCTATTGTAGCAACCGTCTCTATTACCATGGAATGCTTGGCAAGACACCATATGAGTTACTCAATGGAAGGAAGCCCAACATTGGTTACTTTAGAGTCTTTGGTTGCAAATGCTACATTCTCAAGAAAGGCACAAGATTGGGCAAGTTTGATAAGAAATGTGATGAAGGGTTCCTTGTTGGATATTCAACCACAAGCAAAGCATATAGAGTTTGGAACTTGGGTAGTGGCAAACTTGAAGAAGTCCATGATGTGGAATTTGATGAAACCCAAGGCTCTCAAAATGAAGTTGAAAATCATGATGATGTGAGTGGTTCCAACTTGGAGAATGCCATGAGGAACATGGATATTGGTGATATTCGGCCAAGGCAAGTTGATGATGATGATGACACTCCAATGCCTACCACTACCATTGAAATCAATGCAAATGAAGCTAGCACTAGTGGTACTCAAGATGAAGATCAAGAGCAACAAGCTAGTCCATCTCCTCATCCTAGTCATCAAGTGCAAGTGATGCAACCATCCAACATTGCAAGGGATCACCCAATTGATCAAATTGTTGGTGATATCAATAGTGGAGTGGTTACTAGAAGAAGACTAGCATCTTTTTGTGCTCACCATGCCTTTGTAGCACAAGAAGAACCGGAGAACATTGAAAATGCACTCAAGAAGGAAGATTGGATCAATGCCATGCATGAAGAGTTGAACAACTTCAAGAGAAATGATGTATGGGAATTGGTGGAAAGGCCAAAGGACTACAATGTGATTGGAACCAAGTGGGTCTTCAAGAACAAGCAAGATCAAGATGGAATTGTTGTGAGAAACAAGGCAAGGCTAGTAGCTCAAGGGTACACTCAAGTAGAGGGTCTTGACTTTGGAGAGACCTATGCACCGGTTGCTAGACTTGAAGCAATTAGAATCTTGCTTGCTTATGCATGTGCTCATGACATCAAGCTCTATCAAATGGATGTGAAAAGTGCATTCTTGAATGGCTTCATCAATGAGTTGGTGTATGTTGAGCAACCACCGGGTTTTGAAGATGAGAAGTATCCCAACCATGTCTACAAGTTGAAGAAGGCTTTGTATGGTTTGAAGCAAGCACCAAGAGCATGGTATGAGAGGTTGAGAGATTTTCTCCTCTCTAAAGGGTTCAAGATGGGCAAGGTGGACACCACTCTCTTCACCAAGAAGATTGGCAAGGACTTGTTTGTGTTGCAAATATATGTTGATGACATTATCTTTGGGTCAACCAACCAAGAGTTTTGTGAAGAGTTTGCTAAGATGATGGCCAATGAGTTTGAAATGTCAATGCTTGGAGAGCTCACATTCTTTCTTGGACTTCAAATCAAGCAATTGAAGAATGGCACATTCATTAGTCAAGACAAGTACATCAAAGACATGATCAAGAAGTTTGATCTTCAAGATGCCAAGTCAATGTCCACACCAATGGGAACCAATGGAAGCTTAGACCCCGACCCTAGTGGCAAGATGGTTGAACAAAAGAAGTATAGGTCCATGATTGGAAGTTTGCTCTATGCAACCGCATCAAGACCAGGACATTGCATTTAGTGTGGGCATGTGTGCTAGATATCAATCCGATCCAAGAGAAAGTCACCTCAAGGCAACAAAGAGAATTGTGAGGTACTTGAAGGGCACACAAGATGTTGGACTATGGTATCCAAAGGGATCCAAGTTTGATTTGATTGGATATTCGGATTCCGACTATGGAGGGTGCAAGATCAATAGAATGAGCACAAGTGGCACATGTCAATTTCTTGGAAGGTCACTAGTATCATGGTCTTCAAAGAAGCAAAATAGTGTTGCTCTTTCAACCGCCGGCCGAATACATTAGTGCGGAAAGTTGTTGCACTCAATTGCTTTGGATGAGGTCAACATTGAAGGATTTTGGATTCCAATTTGACAAAGTCCCATTGTTTTGTGACAATGAAAGTGCAAGGAAGATGACCCAAAATCGGTTCAACATCCAAGAACAAAGCACATTGATATAAGGCACCACTTCATAAGAGATCATCAACAAAAGGGTGACATTTGTATCATGGGCATTGGCACCGAAGATCAACTAGCCGACATATTCACCAAGCCACTTGATGAGAAGAGGTTTTGCATGCTAAAGGGAGAATTGAACATTATTGACTTCTCCAACTTGAGTTGATGCACCCCACTTATATGACATGCCTCTCCTTCGACAAACCCTAAGGTAAAAGTTGGTTGTCATGGCATTCATATATAGCTAAGGACTTGTTAGTGCATCTAGCCATCATGCAATTTAATAGGCTCATTCATGGAAAATAAAATGTTTTCAATGTATGTGTGGCACCACTATAGCTTTGAATGATTTTATGAACTAGTGGTGGCATATGACATGTTTATGTGCTTGCAATCCTAGTGTCAACTCTAGAAAATGCGCTATTGATGTGTATTCTAACATGGTGCAAGATAACCCTTATGTATATGAGGTGTGAAAAAGCTTGTCCTTGGTTCAAACTTGAATACATGGAAAGGCAAGTGATCTAGATGAGACCACATGTGATATTTTGATTGACTTGATTTCTCTCTTTTACACCTTTTTGGTGATTGTTGACAAAGGAGGAGAAATAAGTCACAAAGATGTTGGAAAGGATCACACAAATAGGGGGAGCAAGCTCATAGACTATTTGTGCATTTGTATGTGCATGATCATAATGTGATGTTGCATTGGCAATCTAAATTCAATATACATGATTGCTTGGTGTATGCTAGTTTTTAAAAATTGCTTGGTGTTTGACCAACTAGCATGCATAGGATGTATCTAGACAAAGCTCACATTTTAGCCTATAATGTTGATCTCATGGGGTATGTTGAGTTTTTGATGAATGTCTAGATACATGATGCTAAGGACTCTGATGGTTTCACGCTTCAAAGATCAAATTTCTAGAACCTTAGCATCTCTTTTGGTATGAGTATCTCTCTCCAAAGTTTCTATCTAACATATGTGCCAAAATTGATCCAAACACATGGAAGCACATATGTAGGGGGAGCTACTACTACCAAAACCGAACCTTGAAATGTTTGTCCAATCTTTGATTCATGATCAAATTCCTATGGGCAAGCAATTCAAGTTCAATTGAATTTTATTTCAAATCTTTGTGAGTTGGTTGTCATCAATTACCAAAAAAAGGGGAGATTGAAATCTCATGTTTGGTTTTGAAAATTGATGACGACATTTTGTGGACTAATCCTTTGCTCTAAGTGTATGATTTGAGAAAGGATTAGGTTGATGACAAGGAGCATGATGATCATGAATATGGACAATGATGGTGGACATGATGGATCGTCAAGCTCGGTGATCGGCTTGAGAGGAACCCGGGAGATCAAGGCAAAGGTATCTTGATAGGGTTTTTCTTTTCGGTGATCAAGACACGATAGAGCGTGTGATCACATTATAGGATAGATAGCCGACTATCAAGAGGGGATGCCGCGACAATCCTTGCATGAAGTGCTTCTAGGTCCAATTGACTTGCATATTGCATTTAGGACATGAGAGCACTAACTTCGATCTTGCCTAACATCTCGACGTGCTAACATTGGTGATAACGTGGTCATCTTAGGCGTGTTGGCAACCCATGGCAAGAGGCAAAGCAAGTTTGAAGCAAAGAGCAAAGAAAAGGGAGAAGATTTCTTTGTTTCGGGGTGGTGACGACGCCTCGGCTCGACCGGACGCAACCGACGGAGGGTCCGTCCGTCGCGGCCCGCGAGAGCCCTCGAGTTCGTTTTTGGCCGGACGCGGTGACCGGAGCGGACCGGACGCTTCCGGTGGTGACCGGATCCCCGACCGAACGCATGGAGAAGGGCGCCGGTAGTGGGCCCGTGCTTGTCGGTAGTGGCCGGAAGCACCGGCCCGGACCCTCGGACCGGACCCGCTGGTGGTTCCGGTCGGTGCGTTGTCAGCCCAAAAGAGCAAATTTTTTAGCAACGGCTCCATTTCGAGAGGAGCCATATATATACTTGGATGGCGGTTCATGGACTCTCTCTTGCACATTTGAACACTCTAACTTGCTAGTGAGCTTGTGAGACTCCTCTCCACTCATCTCCTCATCACTAATTCGGATTCTTGGTGAGATTGAGAGAGATAGAAGTGCATTGCTTGCATCGGTTGCATTTAGAAGCACTTCATCTTTTGGAGAAGCCGCGGGATTCTTGTTTTCTTGGGAATTTGCCCTGGGTTCCCTAGCGGCTTGGAGCAAGAGGCGGTGTTGAGCTCAAGTGGAGCTTGTTTGAGGCCACACCGGTGGTGATTGTGAGGGGTCGTTCCTTACCCCGCGGGAGATTCACGAAAGGAGCACTAGTGGATTGCTTGTGGTTTGTTGGACCCTCTCTTGTGATCGTTTGCTTGAGCGCCCATAGGGGTTTTGGCACCGGCCATTGCTTAGCACACGTCAAGTGAGTGTGTCGCCACAACGAGGACTTAGCGTCTCGGGCAAGCACGTGAACCTCGGTAAAAAATCATCATGTCAATTGTGTGCTTGCTCGTTGGAGATTTCATATTGATCACGGTGATTGGCTTCCACCTCTACACTTCATCGTCGGTATATCGATCACCCTCTCTAGCATTTACTTGATATACTTGTGTAGTTTTGCCTAGATTGTTTAGTTGCTTATCTTGCTAGAATTGTTAGCTCCTAGTTGGTAAACTAGTTAGAATAGCTTGTTCACCTAGGAGTAATATAGCGACCTAGCATTTGTGTGGACTTAGAGATATTAGAAATATCATCTTTTTGCTTGTGGCTTGCATAGATAGATTGTAGCACCGCTCATTTAGCTTTCGCCTCCTTATTTACTAATCCGGTGCTTAGTGTTGTTGCAAGAATTTTTTAATAGGCTATTCACCCCCCTCTAGCCATTAGGACCTTTCACACGGTGGCCGCCGCCGAGGCTGCGGGCCGCCTCGCGCGCCTAGGGGAGCGAAGGGGGCATCGCCACGCCGGGGAGAGGGAGGTGAGCGCTGGCCGGCATGGGAGGAGGGGAAGGAGCCCGCGGTCTCGGGAATGGCGCGTGGGGAGGGGAAGGAGCCGCGGTCGGGAGGGCCCGAGTGAGGAGGGAGCGTTTGGTCAAAATGAGAAAACCCTAAGTCGCCAATTTATATGAACCACGCTTATTGGACCTCGCCCTGGGCCATTTGGGCCTCTGCATATACGTGACGGGCGTTTAAAGGTGCCCGCCACGGGAAAGATTTTTTTTCGTGGCGGCACCTTTACACGCCCGCCACGCAAAAGAATTTATTTTTTTGCGTGGCGTGCGTGTTAAGGTGCCCGCCACGCAAAAATCTTTCCCGTGACGGGCAAAAACGCCCGCCACGTAAAAAAAAGCTGGGACGTGGCGCGGGGTATTTTCCGTGACGGGCAAAAAGTATTTCGCCACGGAAAAGATTTTGCAAGTGCTCGCAAAATCATTTCGTTACTAGTGTACAAGTCGCCTGGACACTCGGTTAACCAAACCGAACGGTTCGATTCTTCGGTTTTTACTAAATTTTGGTTATGCCGAAACAGGAACTGATCGGTTCTTTAGAAAACATGGAACCGAAAGCAAATTCAGATTCAGTTCGATTTAGGTTATAAACCGAACTAATCGACCTCAAAATCAAACACTAGAAATTACAGTTTGAGTCAGTTTGGTTAACGACACGGAACCGAAATAACCGAATTAATTTCGGTTCGTGAGATCCTGTAATAGAAACCGATCGGTTTGGTTACTTCGGTTTGTTCCGATTCTTTTGGTTCGGTTCACGGTTTTTGTTTTTTTTCTTGTCATGAGCTCCAAGTGCGCTGGGCGCTTCTCCATACCCAAGCGATCCAACTGGCTGCAACTCCCTTTATATTCTTGTAGCTAGGCGCTCTAGCCTCTAGCTATTGCCGGCCGGCAGCACACACACCACTCACTGTCCACTTTGCCTTCTGCTCCTCCTCCTATATCTTTGTAGTCAGAGAGGTGTTCATGGGGACGGCCTCAACAAGCCCAGACACCATGGAGGCAGCAGCAAGGCCCCCGGCCTCTCCATCACCGTCGAGAAGAACCCGCCGGAGGCCGCGCTTGCTTCAACTCGGTGTCAAGTCCTGGCCCAAGTAATAATAATTCAAAGCTTTCTTCCCTTGTTGGTCTTCAATTATGCGACATGTTCGTTCGTTCTGTACCTAAGTTTTTGCCTCTGGTCGATCGGTCGATCCCTTCATCATGCGTCGCGTACACATATGTGCAAATTCCACAGATGGGGCTGCCCGCCGGGGAGGTTCCCGCTCAAGTTCGACGCGGCGCTGACGTGCTACCTCGTCAAGGGCAGGGTGAGGGCCGCCGTGAAGGGCTCCCAGGACTGCGTGGAGTTCGGCGCCGGCGATCTCGTCGTCTTCCCCAAGGGCCTCAGCTGCACCTGGGACGTCGTCGTCGGCGTCGACAAGCACTACAACTTCGACCCTTCCTAAACCATATATTAGCCTCTTCTTGTTCTGATTTATTTGTCTCTTCTTTTAGTCTGACGCGCTCGATCGAATTATTATTCCTGTGTTGTCAGTGTTGACGTGATCTGTAAACCTCTGCCTGCGTGCGACGTTGTGTGGTGGTAGCCATTAGTTTTCTATTTCAGGACTCGTAAGCTGTGAGTTAACAGAATCTGATGGCTGGCTTCCTCAGTTCATAGCTAGTAACTTATAGTACTATATATACAAGTATACGACTAATGTAATGTAATATATGAAAAATATATTACTAGGAGTACAGTTACATAACAATACATGAGATTGAGTGGCAGTAGTGCAAAGATGATGTTCTTTCATCAAAAAAGAGAGAGGAAAATGATGTCTTGATCGGATGCTTTCGTTCCTTGACCGTCAGTTTACCAGTTAATTAATTGATCTATGGGATAAAGCCTAAAGGCAGGTCCAAAAGCAGCCCTGTCTTTAGTGTTGTGACACCTGTGAGGTGCCAGCGTCGTCGCTCACTAGCTGTAGTGGTCACTGATGCCTGCTTTGAGCTTCATGATGGTCGTCACTCACAGGTTGCTTTTGGTATTGCGCTTCCCCCTAGCTTTGCTCCTATCCGCCTCAGTCCTCACTTTCGATTTCAGTGGTTAGCCGCCTACGTTGGGGTGTGTGAATGAATGAAAGAGGAATCGAACGAAGTGGATGACGACGACGACGATGCTATTCCTTGCTGATCGGGCAAGTCTCTGTCGCGTCCAGCGTCCACCGGAAAGCGATGGTCGTCCGTCCTCGCGCGACTTGACCGTCTCGCAGTTCACACTTCTTTCGCTCTGTCGCCGTGTCGCGCGCCTAGGTGACTTCCGACGTTCCTCGTACGGCGCATGGCGAGACCTTGTTTAGATGGCTAAAATTTCTAACCTAACTTTTAAGTTTTTCCACTCTCTTACCATCACATCACATTAAATACACCAAAAGACATATATTTAGAGTATAAAATGTAGGTAAAAAAATAACTAATTATACAATTTAGATATATACATTGCAAGACAATTCTTCTAAGGGTATGTTTGGATGTAGATATTGGAAGGCTTGGTATTGAATTGGGTTCAATACCAAAGTAGCATGGCATTGGAAATATGTTATAATACCAATTCTGGTGTTTGGATGTGGATGAAAGTAGAGTAGAATTGGGAGCGACGGTCAGATCCGCCATAGGCCAATCAGGCGCCGCACCACACGCGGGCAGCCGCCGCCGTGGGTCGCTACCTCAAGCTCATGCATCCGCGTCGGAGTGGGAACAATTCGTCGCCGGGCCGGGTCGCTGCTTTGACGAAGCGGCGTAGGTAGCGGCGGCCGGCTGCACCTCCACCAGCGAGCGCCCTCGCGGAAGGGGTAGACCTCTACACCGCCACCACGGCGCGGCGAGGAAGAAGGGAGGGGCGCCGCTCGAGGAAGAAGGGGTGCGGCGGAAGCCGCCGCCGCCGGCTACCGCTCGCCCGGCCCGCGAAGTGGGCGAGCTCGGGAGACCTAGCCCGACGGATCTTGGAGAGGCGGCAGAGGAGGGAGCTCGGCCCGGACTTGGAGGGGCGACGGAGGAGCAATCTCGCCCGGACTTGAGGAGCGGCAGGGGGAGGGAGCTGGCGGCGGTGGAGGGGACTCGGGCGACAACGCCCTCTTCTTTTTTTTTCCCAAGGAGACGGACGAGTGGACACGACCAATTCAGGGAATACGGAGGGGGAGAGGCTCAATTGACGGAGGGTGCTCGCAGGTAGAATGAATGTCATGCGATATTCACGTTCATTTCCATTTCCAATTCCCCCGAGACTTCCAAATGATGGCATTCGACACCACAAATTCCAATTCCTAATTCGTGGTTCAATACCGACTTCCAAACGCTGCCTAAGCCTAGTTACCCCATAATAGCATAATATATTTACCACAAACAAATGAAACGTGGTACAGTGTGCTACAGGAGTTGCAACAGTGTTTTTTGCAAGTTTTTTCTGACGTCTAAACAAGGAAGTGGAGTGTTGTTGGTGCAGGAGCAGGGCATAATTTGCCGAGCTGAAATGGCGAAGGCAGAAGCGATAAATAGCATCACAGAGAGCACGAGGTATTCCAACATCCAGGAGTAAACATCCTAGCTAATAAGTAACCTAACTAATAGCTAATCAACCAGTTAACAAATACTTCCTACATCCCCAAAAAAAGTATGCATGGAAAAAAGTGTTAACACTTGTATCTTAAAACTCATTTAAATTTAACTAGGTAAATAGTGTTTACATTTTTGTCATCTCAAAATGAACTTATGAGACTATATTTGGTCAAGCAAGCTAAAAAAGTTTACTCCTCGAAAACAAGATGTTACACTTATTTTAAGAGATGAAATATCTCGCTAGATATCTAAACTCATAACCACTATTAGCCACAACTATTAGATACTCTTTCTGTAGCCAAATTATAAGTCACTTTTGGCTTTTTACGGTACATCAAAAGACATATTATTATATCATCTAGATGTGTAGCAAAATGGATAAACCAAAAAAATCAAAACGACTTATAATGTAGAACGAAGGGGGTAATAAACAAGAACGCGACAGTGTCCGAACACAGAGAAATAGACATACTCTCTCTGTATATAAAAAATAAGTTGTTTATGATAGTGACACGATCTCCAAAGCACAACTTTTGACTTCTCTTTTGTATAAAAATATTTATTGAAAAGTTATATAAGTATATTTTTATGAAAATAATTTTCAACACAAATTTATTGATATGATTTTTTTTTCATTTTCAAACTCAATGACTTATAATGATCTATATTTCTAATGTTTGATGAAACCTCGCCTAAAACAAATTTTTTTTTCCTATACAAAGGGATTATGCCAGTAGATGGACACGATATACACGTCCGAAGGAGTATAATAACATTTCAAGTTTTGGACGTGATGTAGGGATTCTCGGGGCTTCAAACACTGTTTGTGCTTTGGTTTTGCCTTCACTTACATACTCGGGGATGTTTGGTTGGCAGCCTTACCTTGCCACACCAAACTTGGGCAGGCTGTGGCGGAGGCGGGCGGAGGCGAAGAAAAATGGCCGCCACACTGCTACGGCTTGCATGCACTACACGACAAGAAATAAACATAAAACGACAAAGCATGGGCAGGCTTTGGTGGCCAAAAATAGAACATCAAGCAAACAGCAGCCAAACACGCGGTGGCGATCTAACTTTAGGCGTTGCTGGATGCGGCGGCAACCAAACACCCTCTCAGTATTTGTTGGAAGAGCTTCTGATTAATCGATGGATAAGACACACAACAAAACCTTGACGAAGAAAGCCATAATACTCCTACCGTCCCACGTGTCGAGTCAAGGTACCAAAGAGTCAAAGACAAACACAGTGACCTTGGTAGCAAATGAGAAAAGTACGAATTTTTAAATAATATTTTTAATGATTAACTGCAAATCTAGAAGCTGCCATAAAAAAATTCGTACTGGATGCCCGACAGGGCACCTGTCGGCTGGCAGCAACTGAGCAGCCTGTATAGCAGAACTGTCGGCCTGTCGGCGATCCAGAGCTCCAGATCGAGCACCACAATATGGGCCTTTGCTGGACCTACAGATCAAGAACCCTGAGCACGGTTTTAGGATGGGCCTTCACTTGTTGCAAGTCCGTTCCAAGGTGCTCCAGTTTCTCTCAAAAAAAAAAAAAAAAAAAAAAAAAAAAAGGTTGCTCCAGATCAGCGCTCAATTTACATCTACATCAGCAGGATTTCAAAAAAAAAAAAAAAAATCAGCAGGAGCACTGTTGAAGGGCTCCACGCTCCTGGGTCCTGCTCGACTGCTTCCATCAATGGTTAAGGAAGGTCCCTGACGGAGTATTCATGCCAACTTCAAACAAAAAACAAACACGGGGCAACAGTAAAATTATTTACGCTTCATTCTCCATTGGTCAGGTCTGCTAATTGGCCACGGGTTCCACAAGTTGACGCATTGGGATAACCGTGCATTTCGATCATCATTCGCCAAGGAGGAACAGCACCTTGGACGCCTCATCTATCTATCCATGTTGAATACTGTTCTGGTTACCAGAAAACCAGACTGTGAATGGATACTGATCAAGCTGCTAGATTTGCTCACCAGATACAGAGGATAATGTAGGTGACTGTAGTATCGAACAAAAACTATTCGAGAGGTGAAGTTTGTCACCGTTGAGGATGCATCAGCATGTCATCAAATGGAGAAGGCCATGTCTAACAAGCTAGATACTTGGCTATAGCGGACGCTGACTTTGCATCTTACTAATATATATATGCAGTACAACCAATGCTAGCTGTCCCTATTTAGCTGAATCTACCATCTATATTATTAGTAATTTCTGCAGCTACAGCGACATGGCTTGATGGAAATATTAGCTGGCCAGTAGGACGAGAGCAACATTTCATATATTGTTTTCCGGATTAACCAGCTCAACTATGAATATTATTTTACAACGAATCTACTACCAAATGAAGGCTAGATGAACTGTGTATGCCTGGATCAATTTGGTGCCAAGGGAAGATTTGATTCTAGTTGAGCATTATAAAATGTGTTTCCTAATTAGGTACTAGAGTATATATTCGTATCCCTTCTGCATCTCATCATAACTCTATTTTCTCAAGAATCTCAAATTAATCATCCATTCAGTGCCAAGTGTTGTGATCTATATTATACGCAGGAAGCCAGGGTGGACTTTGCCTGCAGCAGCAATGGTTATCATACTAGCACCTTTCATAGTCATAGCATCAGCATCAGGTCATATGACGCGGATTAAGAAATCAACTTGGCGAAGTCGAGCCTCCAAGTTGCAGATCATCATTCACAGGATTATTTTTGTCATAAATAACATAAGATTTATATGACGCGGATTGGTGGATACTGGTGAGTGTTCTTGACAAGCATGTGCTAACTGCTCACAATCATTCAGTACCAGACAGAACAAGAAACCGACCGGCCATGCCGAATGCAATGCAAGCAGATGAATGCTCTGCAATAGTAATTCCAGAGAGCAGGTATGATGGGATTTGTCATCAAGGGGCACTAATCTCTTGATAAAGCTTGATCAGTTGGATCTGTAAATGTTTTAAGGCACCCCCTTTCTTCAGTCTGATGATCGAATGGATAAGGCCGCCACAGGCTATCTATTTTTCAGAAATCAGAACCAAAGTACCACCAGGGCACCAATAATGCATGGAAGACAGAGTGCATGATATGATATTCAGAGTTCTGGCCCCAAATTCAAACCTTCTCGTTTCTCAGTATCATAGAAACTAGATCATCGCTCGACTATATGAGGAAATATAAAGTTATTTTATCCACACGTATCACGATCCAGTTAGATTCCGGTCAATGTATGCGCAGTTGTCGGCCCATGGGATTCGAATTTCTAATGAGAGGCAAACATGTCCAATGTCAATGGTATTATAACAATCTAGGGATCATACAACGGCATGTAGACATGACATGTTTGCAGGAATGTATTCCCTGTACCGAGTAGAAAATACACCTGTTGCTCACATGACGCGTTGTGTCTGTCAGAGGAGAGGATGAACTGCTAAACATACTATAGCATTTCAAACAGCCTCTAGCGAATGGATGTGAAGGCTAACTGCAAGAGGAACTCTCAACCAGAGAAAAAGAATAACTAGTCTAACCAGTTGTTAATACAGGAACCCCTGTCATCAATTAATGAAATGAAACCAGGCCCAGGGTCAGATCGAGATGCCAAGAGCAAAAACAGCTCTTCAGGCTCTGCAGAGGAGTGAGGATGCGAAGTGGAATTTGGCTTCCGCAGATGCGACAGGTGGGCACAGTTTTGCTCTGAATATTCGTAGCTTCGTCGACTCGGATACCCGGATAATGTGCTGCTTCTCAACGCGCCGATTAGTCTACTGATCGCAGGCCATTTGGCGGCGTCAGCTAGCGGGTGATAAACAAGTCGGCCGCTGACCTTAATCGCTCGGGTCGGGACTGGATTGGGTGAGTGATCGAGCAGCGATGGTGATCGATGCGATCCAACTGCGTCGGGTCTCCGCAGAGGAGTTCCTTTGTTTAGGTTCTTCTTGGTCGTCGCTGTCGCGGCGTGTGGTTTTACTTTTGAATTTACCGCGAACGTGGTGCCGTTGAGCTCTAATCTACTAACGTACAGTACCAGGTTGCTTCTGTCGATGCAAAATGTCTGAAAAGTTTCAGTATTTTATTACCCATTGTTTGCTTGCGGTATCTTGTCAAGTTGGGGGTTTAAAAGTATTCAAATTGCATGACTAGCGGGGGCTGAAAGTAGTAGAGATGCAAACATTGAGTCCTCTCTAGTAAAAAGTTGAGTCCTCTCAAATAAGCGCTGTTTTTGTCAAGGGGCTCACGGTGCAATGGCAAAGGCCATTGGTTGGGGCTCCCCACCCGGGGTTCAAAACCCAGGTGCGACACTTTATCCCGGATTTATTTCAGGATTTTCCGGTGTTGTGCGTTAAGTGGTAGGCGACGCCCCCGTCGATAATGAGGCGCCGATGGTGGTTCGAAACTTCAAGATTTGCCGGCCTCCAGCGAAGATGCTCATAGGGGGTAGGGTTTGCGACGCGTGTATTCATAGGGGTGAGTGTGCGTGCGTGTTGAGCGTCTGCGTTATACTGTGTAAAAAAAAAATAAGCGCTGTTTTTTTCTTTCCAAAATCGGAAAATAAATTCGCTGAAAAAATAATCACGTGCATAATTCTCAGATCAGCCAAAATAAATTCATGTGGTTGCCCGTTTTGCACGTCGTACATTACGAATAAATGTGCCAACCACGACATACTCCAGTGTACATATTTTACGAAAACAGAGAAATTGCGGTGCTGACCGGGGCAAAAAAGGATACCTAGTGGAAAAAGTTTATGTGAGCTTGCACACGGTTCCGTTTCTTTTTTTTTGAACTTGCCGGGCCGGCATTACTGCATTGCATTAACGAGATACGGACTCAGCTGAATCGCGAGCCATTAAGTTTGTTACAAACTCCGGGAGGGGGTCAGTCCACACATGAAACTGACCCGGGTCCCAACTCAACGCATGATGAGCAAGATCATGGGCACAAAAATTACACATACGTGGGATTTTAACCAACTTAAAATCAACAAAACTATCACATACTAGTAATCGAGTATTTTATTCGCACAAAAGTCCTCTTCCATGACGTCGCCTATTTGAATCTTGGCCGTTGACATCGCTCTACAGTGATTTCAAACGATTGATGCACACCGGCAGTTTAGCACCTCAGTAAAATGGTTCAGCAAGTGTTTAAATTTTGGCCTTTCGCATCTGTGGTAAATTTTGGTTTGGCTCCTATACAGTAAAACTAAAAACAAGTGGCACACCTAAGGGAAGTACAATGTTATCTCGTAGCTGGTATTATGTAATGGCATGTAACTTAAGGCGACATAATACACACAATCATTATCTTTTTTAAAATTGTCTAATTTACAAGTCCTTAATTTATGCATAGAGTAAAAAATATGACTGTGAAGTGCATAAAAACAACGTCTCATATAACGTACAATAGTTGTCTCATAGTACTAAATTTTTAGCGGTTATTTCACAAAGGAACGACCTCATTCTTTTCTCTCTCTCTCTCTCTTCTCCGTATATTGTCAAAAAAAATCATTGGCTTTGCATGTGACGGTATATGAGACCGCCAATGTGTACTAGCAATGTATCTGCCCTAAAAAGGCCTCGCCAATGAGTATATGCATTTAAATGATGAAACACATATTATTAAAGGGCATTGTGGTCTTTTCTTTATAGCACCAATTCGTCAAAAACTTTGTAGAAATTGAGTTAACTAGGGTCAGAGAAACTTCCTAAAAGTTCATTCAATCAGGGACCACCCAACTTCTATTCTTCCCCTATGTGCTGATTAAACAAGATCGTGCAAATTTGGAGGGAGCCAATGCCGATTGCCGACATGGCACCTAAATACAGGAGCAAATGTACTCCGTTGATGCGAGGGCACCGCACAGTGATGCAGAGCGGGTCCAGCTGGATCTCCAGATTCCGGCCTCGGGGATCCTGGCCTGGCCAGCCACCCCGGATCAGGGGAGGAGAGATTCACTGCCAGCGGGCCCCAAAACCATTCACAAAATACTCCAGCGCGCAGGCTGCACCCGATCTGTTTGTTTCCCCGAATCAAAACTGCAGCAATGTGCTCGACATCTCCCGCACCCGCACGCCTGCCCACCCACCTCCTATAAAATCCGATCGACGCCAATGCCTGTTCGTCCCCCATCCTGACATCCCACGCCACACCCTCCCAATCCCATCGCGTCTCCCTCCATACCTCTCTTACACCACGCCGGAGGAGGGACAGAGCGCGAGAGCGAACCCAAGATGTCGACGTGCGCGGCGGACCTTGCGCCGCTGCTGGGCCCGGCGGCGGCGAACGCCACGGAGTACCTCTGCGGCCAGTTCACGGACACGGCGTCCGCCGTGGACGCCACGTACCTGCTCTTCTCGGCGTACCTCGTCTTCGCGATGCAGCTCGGCTTCGCCATGCTCTGCGCGGGCTCCGTCCGCGCCAAGAACACCATGAACATCATGCTCACCAACGTGCTCGACGCCGCCGCGGGGGCGCTCTTCTACTACCTCTTCGGCTTCGCCTTCGCCTTCGGCACGCCCTCCAACGGCTTCATCGGGAAGCAGTTCTTCGGCCTCCAGCACCTCCCCAAGACCGGCTTCGACTACGACTTCTTCCTCTACCAGTGGGCCTTCGCCATCGCCGCCGCCGGCATCACGTCGGGCTCCATCGCCGAGAGGACCCAGTTCGTCGCCTACCTCATCTACTCCGCGTTCCTCACGGGGTTCGTGTACCCCGTGGTGTCGCACTGGTTCTGGTCCGCCGACGGCTGGGCCGCCGCCAGCCGCACCTCCGGCCCGCTGCTCTTCGGCTCCGGCGTCATCGACTTCGCGGGCTCCGGCGTCGTCCACATGGTCGGCGGCATCGCGGGGCTCTGGGGAGCGCTCATCGAGGGCCCCCGCATCGGCCGCTTCGACCACGCCGGCCGCTCCGTGGCGCTCAAGGGCCACAGCGCGTCGCTCGTGGTGCTCGGCACTTTCCTGCTGTGGTTCGGCTGGTACGGCTTCAACCCCGGGTCCTTCACCACCATCCTCAAGTCGTACGGCCCGCGGGGAGCGTCCACGGGGCAGTGGTCCGCCGTGGGCCGCACCGCCGTCACCACCACGCTTGCCGGCAGCGTGGCCGCGCTCACCACGCTGTTCGGGAAGCGGCTCCAGACGGGACACTGGAACGTGGTGGACGTCTGCAACGGGCTCCTGGCGGGTTCGCGGCCATCACGGCCGGGTGCAGCGTGGTGGGAGCCGTGGGCGGCCGTCATCTGCGGGTTCGTCTCCGCGTGGGTGCTCATCGGCGCCAACGCGCTCGCCGCGCGCCTCAAGTTCGACGACCCGCTGGAGGCGGCGCAGCTGCACGGCGGGTGCGGCGCCTGGGGCGTCCTTCACGGGGCTCTTCGCGAGCAAGAAGTACGTGGAGGAGATCTACGGCGCCGGGAGGCACTACGGTCTGTTCATGGGCGGCGGCGGAGGCTCCTCGCCGCGCAGGTCATCCAGATCCTGGTGATCGCCGGGTGGGTGAGCTGCACCATGGGCCCGCTCTTCTACGCGCTCAAGAAGCTGGACCTGCTACGCATCTCGGCCGACGACGAGATGTCCGGCATGGACCTCACCCGGCACGGCGGCTTCGCCTACGTCTACCACGACGAGGAACCCGGCGGCGACAAGGCCGGGGTTGGTGGGTTCATGCTCAAGTCCGCGCAGCACCGTGTCGAGCCGGCGGCGGCGGCGTTGGCGGCCAGCAACAGCCAGGTGTAGAAATCAGGAACAAATTAAAACCGAGCTGGAGTTACGTGCTTGCCTTTTTCAGTGTGTCATCGCGTATCATGTTTGGTCTCGTTCGTATCGGAATCGGCCCGTACTGTTTGGGCAACAAATACTTAGCCAGTTGGGAGTCGCGAGAATTTGTGTAAATTATTGAAGAGTATGGCCGCGATGAAGCATGCACATGTGTGTGTTTTGGTTGGGGTTTGGATTTGTACATGCGTGGTTATTATTTTACAGTCCGGTCCGGGTATGGTGGTGGTTAGGGGCTAGGGTTTATCTTTGGCTAATAATATTTTTGTGGTGGAATCTTATGATCACAATTCGATCGGAAGGTGTGGCACTGGCGGGCTGCTGGTCAAGATAGGTGGCTTCTTCTATGGGTACGTTGAAACAATTGGACGATTCTGTCGTTGTGGTCGCTGTGCATCCATAAAAGCTTTTTGGCTTGTTCTTTCAATAGTAGTGGCTTTGGCGATCGTGCCTTTTTAGTTCAAGCAATAATATTCTTCCAAATTAAACATACCACGATCCAATTCCCCTGTTATCGACATATAGGTACCTGAAGAAAACAATATATACCTGAAGAAAACATTTGTCAAAGTATATGTGCCGTGTGCACCGGACGCATATCTCTCCCTTTCGCTAGTCATTCCAACCGGCGAGTGAGACAAACATACGGAGCTTGGACAGGAGTACCCCGTAGTATCATATTCGTATAGCATGCACCAATAGCTTGCTCCCATGGCTCTCTGACCAAGTACGTTGCCCATGCCGTGAGAACGTATGCGGCGTTTGAAAATGCACCGCACATATAGCAAAAGGCAGACCTATCCTATATGCGTCACACACTGGATCGGATGGGATGGGAAAGCAAACGGAGCTATCATAGCAAAAAATTGGATCGGTGAGCAAAAAATTGCTGGTATATTCAAGTAGTATACAATCACGAAAATTGGATCGGTGAGCAGGGGGCCCAGCGACCTTGAGCAACCACCTAAGCTCATCGACAAAGTACAAATGTTTTTTTTTTTCTTTATACTCCAAAACGACTTCCTTTTCAATATGGAGGGAGCATTGTTCGGACTCCTAAAAGTTTTTAGCTACAACACTGTCAATGAGTGCCCGCTAATTATAGCATCGAGTTAGCTGAAGCGTTGCTTTATACTCGTAAAAAAATAGTATTATGAATTGCTTGGAAGAGTTTGACTAAGTTCATAAAACATTTATCACTTCAAAGAACGAAAACCATGAAAATATTAATTTTATAATGAAACTAACAATGCTCATTTGATGCCATAAATATAATCTAATTAAACTTAGCTTAGATTAGTAATTTGATTGATTATGACAGAAAATCAGTAATCCCTCCATCCTACAAATAAGTTGGTTTTAGACTGTAATTTGACAAGTCTTGAACATTCGGGGGCACGGAAAAGGACAGGGGGAAGAAGAACAGAAGATGCACATGCACTTCCTCCATCGCAGGATCCCTTTGTGATGTCACAGATGCCTTGAAACAAAGCACGAGCAATGACGACCACCGTGGCTGCTTTTAATTCCCACAACTGAGCAAATAGCAATCAGCACCGATAATGCACAACCCGTGGTGCGCGCCGTCACCCTTGGTGCGCGCCGTCTCATTCTCCTTCGCGTCCGTGTCGGGGGACAGCAGGCAGGGTCCACGGGGACGGGGCGGATAGCCGGAAAGCCGGGCCGCCCTGGCATTTGTTCGTTTGGAGAAAAAAATGCACCGCGGCCCCCGTCGTCCAGGTGGTTTCACGAGGATCCCGTCCCGGCGCGGCGCCCGGCCGAAACCCAACCAACCCAAAAGGTGGTGCAGTCGGCGACGACACGACGACACGGCACATGCGCGCTCCACGCACGACGCGATTTTTGACCTGGAGGCCCTGGATAATAGTCCCCGGATCTGGTACCCTCGATACGTACGCTCTTGTTTTCTTTCCTAGCTCCATCGCCGACATCGATCGCGCGCGGTGGTTGTGCCTGCGGAATGCGAATCGTACACGTACGTGCATGACATGATCCGTTGCGTATCGGCGGCAGGTTAGGGTGAGTACGTCTGTTGCAGCAGATACGCCTCTCTGCGTAGGCACGTAGGACTAGATCAGGCGCCGGGTTACGTTACGTGGAAAAGATTCGCATTATGCGTGCTCGAACAGAAAAAATGGTATGAAATTCGGGCTGTCGCTCAACGACTCCTTCGATTATTTCGGGCTGGGCGAGTCTTCCAAGATCTTACGTTCATAGGAGTATATTAATATTACAGGGTATAGTATGCATTATTCAGCGTCGAAAGCAGAGCACCATCCTCCATCCAGCTGTGACACTGACTGTGAGCTTGCAAAGGAGACCGGAGAATACGCAATGGTACGAACACCACGTGAGCTCGCTCACAACTCCTAGCTCTCATAAATATTTTATATTTAACATGTATTGTAGTCTATAGATACTACATACCACGTCTGTAAATAGCATTGTCATTGTCACCTAGCAAGTATCGGGGTCTACAAGCCCTGTAATCGTTTTACAGTCATGTAGGCAAATACGTATTAGCAAAAAACGTTTGGCTAACAACTTCCTGTGGCAGATAAAAATGATGAAATGTCAATAATGTCATTGTTTAGTTTTTCACTTTTTTTATATTACAGTCGCCTGAAAAAAAGCAAAACCAGACGTTTAATGTTTTGATGCTCAAAATATATACGTAATGTTCTATGCCCATCGCCCAAAAAAAAAAATCTATATTCTTAGGCGATGGGATATAACAAATCTCTTAGTTTTTTTTTTTTCTCTTTATTTAGGGCATGTTTGGTTTTAAGAGACTAGGGACTAGAGACTAATAAGGACTAAAAAACTAGTCACTAGTCACCCAAAGAGTTTATTAGGACTAGGGATTAAATGAGACTAAAAATTAGTCTTTGGTTCTCTTTGTTTACTAATTTATGAATAAAAATGAGATTAAAATTTAGTTCTTAGTTCTAAAAGAACCAATTAGAGCCGTATTATAATTCTTTTCTTTCCCTGTTCCCCTTATATCCTCTTCTTTATCCACAGTGTCTATATTTCTCTGCACCCGCTTATGCTATCATCTCCCCAACACATTGCCCTGCCCTCCCCTGCCCTACCTGTGTCTTCGCCCTATTCCGCGCCCCAACCGACTACTCTGCTCTCACCTGCATGCAGGAGTGGCCTTGCCACGACCACGCTACCAACCATGTGCCCTCCAAGTACGTCCTTCTATATACTCCCTCCGTCCCAAAATGAACGACGTTTTGATTTTCGCGCCACAAGTTTGACTCAATGTTTAGAAAAATACTTAGAAGATTTAAATCTCCAAATAAATTTGTTAAAAAAACTAGATCAAAAGATCTTTCCAATGATACTAATTATGTAATATAAATTTTAATCCTATTTTAATATATAATTGCCGGCAGATGTTTTCGGGAAGTTTAAAAACGCCGTTTATTTTGGGGACGGAGGGAGTATGTTTCACATGTCAATTGTAGTCCTTGCTTTTCATTCATTTTTCTACTATAATCTCGTACTCCAGCTCCATTTTGTTATGTGGAGCTGCATAAAGCTCACCGTTTTTGCTATAAACAACTCACAGGGTCCACGACATGACCCAATTCATCACATGGTCCGCAGTGTTAATCTCCTGACCGGGTCTCACTGTATGCGTCGCATGATAATGTCGGACACCGTAAACAACTCCCACCATCGTACGTATATATATAGCGAGTAAAAATACTCGGCGCACGCAACGTGCAGGGTGGTGGTGGGTAGGTGAAGCCGTGAAACGCAACAAGCCGCGGAATCTCCACCTGCTTTTCTGTGCTCCATCCGGTGTTCCTGCATGCATGGAGTGATACGCACAAGCGGCCAACACCGGCCGCGTTGGCTCCCCGCGCAACTAGTGTAGTGTAGCTATAGCTGGATTATTGGCATGCAGCAGCACGAGAGCTTTAATTTTTGTTTATCCTTGTGTCGTTTCGCCGAGCACGACGATTCACCTGGGTCCTCCTACCCCGGCCTGCCCGTGTTTCCAACGAGAGAGCTAGGTGTTTGCCTTGTTCGGCCATGCATGATTCCAGTGGAAATGGCGAATGCATGTGCTGCGTGCTGCTCCGGAGTGGCAGAATTAATCGCTATCTCGTTTTGTCTTCTCTCTCGTTCTGGAGGAAAACCGAGAGGGGGCTTTCGTCAGGCACATGGAGATGGAGGTCGAAGGCTTCGGGGACGAACCATCACGCCGGCATCTCTGAAATCTGGTAGTATACCCGTAGTGGCAGAAAGGACGTACACAAGCTTCCAAAATATGGTCGCGCTTGATCGGTCCGGTCGTTGCCGAATTCTCATCGCTCCATCTCTTGTGTGTGCAAGACTTGCTTGCTTGTAGTAGCTCTACAAGAAAGCGTGGCGCGGTCAACAACAAGGCCAAGATCTCTTGGTCTTCTAATTAATCTCCGCATGAAACAAAAACCACTACTAGTAGGCTTGAGCTACAACGACAGCGACAACAAGACTCGTGACCTATACGATTACGCGAGTTGTTGCCTGTACGGCCGGGCGGGGATCTCATCTCGATCCCACACCACACACGGATCTACTGAATGAGCTAGTACTCCTACCGGCTACCGCTGACCCAACGCGAGGTCAATTTTGTGTAGCCTCGCCATGCGACTGAATGAGCCCAATGCCCCAATCACACATCTGTACAGTGTACTGAAAGCTAGTAGGCTTGATGACGGGAGAAGAAATCATAGGGTCGCGCGTACGTCCATGTCACAACCGTACAATTTGTCCAGGCAGCCGGTACAACGAGTCGATAAAGGGTTTAAAGGAAGGGTCGGTCGGTCGGTCGGGCGAGCTCAGTTGCCCAGCGCGCGTTTTGGCGGCTATAAATGGCCTGCTAGGCCATGTTCCATGTACACAACGCGGCGCAGCCATGTTTGAATCTCTCAAGTAGGAGTAGGATAGGAGAAGTCAAGTCTCAACACTTCGAACTGCATGGCGTAAAGCACGTTGATCGTTCGGCGCCGGTCCCGACTCGAGGTCTGCCGTCTGCGTATGGTTCAGGCCTTCATGCCCACGTACGAGTACGGCGCAGCATCCAACAGAGGTTCAACTTGCGCGCGTGTTCATTTGTTCACGTAAAGCGTGATGGTGACAATTCGGCCAATATCTGGACGGGTAGTACAGTGTACACACAGTAACAGTGAAGGCTTACACTCATCGATCGACAGTAACAGCGAAGGCTCGTACGTGTCGACAAAAGTTGGACACCGACCGCTGGTTTTGTCTGATCGGACACGGCTGCGTGTGCTCCACACAAGTTAAATTAACCCCGGCCACTACACATTATCCATGCATGGGCAGTCCAGGCGAGGGACCAGCTGCAGACCGGAAGGTGCGGTGCAAGAGCGAGTCCTTCCGGCGACCACAGTCCACACACACTAACTCGCGAGTACACCACACCAAACGGTCAATGTCTCACGTGCGCTTTGGGTTTCGTCGTCCTTTCTCTAATCGCCGGAAATCCGAAGTGCACGGCTGCCCCGGTGTCCGGTGCCCGACCGCAGCGCAGAATGTGGCGGTGTGCAGAGAGACAATTAGGGGATCAGTCGTCGTGGCCCCGGCCGCCTCGCCTCGGCTGGGAAACGGACGACGCTGAGCCGGTCATCACCGGGGCCTCCCCGAGTCCCGAACCCGACAGCGAGAGCGAGCGCTGTCGCCTCTCTCGCCTCTGAATTCTGATAGCCTATCTAATCTGCTTTGCGCTTGCTTTAGCTGCAGTTAATCTGCTTTGCGCTTGCTTTAGCTGCAGTTATCAGCCGCACCGCTGATTGGACCTCCGCTGCAATGATCGATCGTTGCAAATGCAGCGGCTTCGATTGGATAGTAGGGAAATCATAGCTTTGCTTGAGTGGGGTCGCCAGACCGACGATCCCGGCCTTTTGATGATCGATAGGCCTATCGTGCTATACTTATCTCTGGTTAAACTACTCGGATCCCGAGATTCTTTCCTTCTTTTCGTCTTCTTTTCCTTTTGTTTTACTGCTGTCGTTTTCTATCGACAGTTGAGTCTGAGCTCTGAACAAAGTTCGTGCGATAAGAAGCTACGCCTGATGCTCCACTGCTGGGAGCTCTGTAGTGTACAAACTCCATCTTCCTTTTCGTCTTTTTTTTCTTCGGTTTTGGGACGATGTCATTGAAGTCATGGATTGGTGCTTGCTACTGCACCTGCAATTTCGACACAACAACAACAACCAAGTGGCACTTCACTGTCGTACCTGCAGAACAGTTGCCCATTTGCCAATACTCCCAAGATCTGATCTCATCGACAGTGGTCGAGCTACGCCAAGAGATGTCGAAGAAAGTACAGTCGAATCTAGGATAGGAGAGTCAAAAAAAAAAAAAAAAAAAAAACTCCAAGTTCCGATTCCATTTGCCAATACTTTGTTTTATTTTTCCTCTGCTTAATGAAAAACGTGATCTCGGAAAAAAAAAGTTCCGATTCCATGCTCTTCGATGAGCACAGATCGTACCTGAACGAAATTCTAGCTAGTACACCTCCATGCTTAAAAGACTGATGCTGCTCCAACATCGACTGCTTCCATCGAGAGTGGAGAGTGGAAAACCCAAGGTTCAAGGTCACAGCCCACTGGACACATCTGGGCCTCTACAAGATTCTCAAAATAAAAAAATCTGGGCCTCTACAAGATTCTCAAAATAAAAATCTGGGCCTCTACAATCGGCGAAGGGGAGCAATTGCAGATCTCAGCGTTCTTTTTTTTTGGTCATTCATTTGGCTCCAACAAAAGTGATTGGTATGGTACGGAGTATATGCACCCTGACCGTCTTCGACCGTCTTCTAAGCCTCTACATTCTTTTGGCATTCAATTGGTTCCTACAACTAACCAACTATACATAATTTCCATGTTCAGCCAAGCTATTCTTATACAACTATGTACCAACCGAACTAGTATTCGTTTGCCTCTTCAACTGATATACAGTAGCACTTGCCCAAGTATCATCACACGCCTAGCACTCATCATATGACAACTTCTTGCTACGCATCAAAGAATTGATCAATATATAAAAATAATATAACATGAAAACAACTGTTTTATTCCACGTGTACATATGCTACATTGCTAGTACTTGTTGTTGATGATGAAGATGACCTAATCATGTTTATCAGTAAATTTTTATTGTCTACTTTTATTGTCTACTTTCGTAACTATTTGAAGTTGATGATGAAGATAATCTAATCATGTTTATCAGTAAATTTATGGTCTAACTACTTTCGTGGCTATTTATTGTTTAATCAAGACATTTATGTCTATTGGAAAACGTCGAATAAAAAGTCACAAGAATGACATTATGAAGTCTCTAGTATTCTTTTATGCAGATATTTCAATTATCGGTATGACTTTTAAGATATTTATATTGTATGTTGGGGGTAGGGCGGCCGCGCTTTTACCCCCGTCCTTGTAAAAAAAAAACACCAATGCTAAACAGGCTTAGAGATCTACATGTAAATTTTATGAACGAGGAGAGAAAAAGAAGATTGACTCACCACCTATATAAATAGACCCATGGGGGTGATGGGGCACCTCTCCCCATTCATTAGGAACACTACACCTTCCATTGTCTCTCTCTCGGTACAAACTCCATTGTCTCTCTCTCCGGTACAAAGACCTGAGTGGAACCCTCTCTCGAAAGTGAATAAGACCTGAGTTGTAATCTCAACATTGTATTTACTATTTAGTATAAAATGGAATTCTAGGTATACCACAAATTTAATCTATAAATTTAAGTGTTATCGTGTTACTTAGTGTATATATAACAAATTATGTTGTTAATTTTACAATTATCACCTTATTTTCAAAATTAAATTACCGAAATGAACATGAAAATTTTCGACCTGCATACCCTAAACTAATATCTTAGATTCGCCACTTTTCCAAAGAAAGAACACGAGGACCGGTACCACGTCGTCCTCCCATTGGTACGTCGAGGCCATGCTTCCCCTGCCCCTGCGTGCGGCGCCGAAGTGAGTTAATTAGCTGCGGTCTGCTGACCACCCTTGATTCCTGGCTTCCTCCCCTAGGTCGTAGCTTGACTCGCTTGAGCATTATTCGGGATCGTTTCTTGAACATTCTTCGGAATCGTTTCTTGAGCATTCTTAGAAGATTGGGCTGGTTGTTCCGGAATACAATTGGTTTTGATTTGGGAAGCAACAAGTGATTCTAGAATGGTTTGTCATTCGTTTGAATACTCTTCGGCCCGGATCGTTTCTTGAGCATTCGTTCTTGGACGATTCTTGCGTGGTCTTGGGTTCGTTGTTCCGGAATATGATTGATTTTGATGTGGGCATAGTTTTTCATTCGTCGTCGACGGCGGCTCATCGGCGGGTCTGGTTTGTTGTTTCTTGTTCAGTATCCTCTTGAGTGCACTTGTCTCTACATTCCGTGCCTTAATCTGGAAACTGCGGCGAGTGCCTGCCTGCCCATCCTTGGCACGCTAAACGAGTTTCTGGGCTACCTGCCAGCATCTAGCATCACCGGTCTGCTTCAGTTTCTGGATGGTTCCGGCGGTGAAGGCGAGTTCCTCCAGGCGAATGCTGCTTTAGTTGGCGGCGAGGCGAGGAACGGTCAGCTGGTTACCGCTCTCGCCTTCGTGGCCTGGAGGGGCAAAGGCATCACAACCTTGCCCCTCCACTTGCAGGACGCCCCGGTTGTGCTTGACCAGGAGGAGCATGTTGCTCAGGCCATACGTGTTGTAGACCTCCGTTTCATTCCCATTTTCAATTGAAATTAAGTGGAATATTTCTGCTGATAAGAGTCGTTTATGTTGCACATTTTGGTTCAATTTTGACTTTAGGCGCAAGGACTACAGGTCGATGAACTAGAGCATGCGGACGACGAGCACGCGGCCCAGGTTGAGGAGCGGGCTCACCAGCTGCTGCAGGTTGCTCAGGCTGTACATGCTGCTTGTCTCCGATTCATTCCCATTTTCAGGCCTCGTTTAGATGGCAAAATATTTGCTAAAAGCACCGTTCTAACTCCCCTGTAAAGACTTTCGTTTGTATTTGGTAAACATTGTCTAATCATGGACTAACTAGGCTCAAAAAAGATTAGATCTCGTGATTTACAACAAAACTGTGTAAGTAGTTATTTTTTTTTAGAGTTAAATACACCGTAGGCCCCCGACTTGTGCACGGTGTGTCAAATAGGTCTATGAACTTGAAAACCGGACATCGGCCCCTCAAACTTGCAAAACCCATTCACCTCCAGGGTCCAAGGCGGTTTTCTAGACCACGTGGCAGCCTACGGTTGGTCGTGCATGCAATTGTTTGTGGTGTCGACATGGCGATAATGTGAGCACTTCTTTTTAAATTTCTGAAATTTATATCTTTTTATTCGGACCTCCAAATATAGCAAATAATATATCAATTTTGATCGTCTCGACGAGCTCTTTGCAATGGTGTACTCCATTTTGTTATTTGAGATAGTTTTATTTTGTAAAAATTAAAGATTTCTACTCCCTCCATCCCAAATTATAAGTCGTTTGACTTTTTTGACAACAAGTTTGACCACTGTCTTATTCAAAAAAATTTATGCAAAATATTACTTTTTTTGCCATGGCTTCTTTTTTAGTATAAGTTCTTAAATAATGACTTGAATTTGACAATATTTACGCAAATTTTTTGAATAAGACGAATGGTCAAAATTGGAGCAAAAAAAAGTCAAACGACTTATAATTTGGGATGGAGGAGTACAAAATAAGTGAGAATAATAAAACTCGTGGAATGTATTGATATATGTGGGTTGAAACAATATTCACTTTGACTTAATTGAATAAAAAGAAAGGCCGGTGGATTCTAGACGGTTTCAAACCTTTTTTTTTTTTCCAAAAGTCACGGTTTCACACCTTGAATGCAACTAAAACGTACAGTCCCACGTGTGTCCGCAAAAAACGACTGTTATTATACATTCGCATGCAATCGGATGAGAATATGATCTGTTATCGCATTCTAATCCAAATGATATTTTTGAATGCGAATACAAAGATGTCTCGGATTCGAGGTTAATTTCTATTTTGTATTTTATTCAATTCAGTCAAAGTGAATATTGTTTCAACCCACATATATCAATACATTCCATGAGTTTTATTATTCTCACTTATTTTGTAGAAATATTTATTTTTTTTACGAAATAAAACTATCTCAAATAACAAAATGGAGTACACCATTGCAAAGAGCTCGTCGAGACGATCAAAATTAATATATTATTTGCTATATTTGGAGGTCCGAATAAAAAGATATGAATTTCATAAATTTAAAAGAAGTGCTCACATTATCGCTGATGTCAAGACCACAAACAATTGCATGCACGACCAACCGGAGGCTGCCACATGACCTAAAACCGTCTTGGACCCTGGAGTGAACGGGGTTTGCAAGTTTGAGGGGCCATATGTCCGGTTTTCAAGTTCATGGACCTATTTGACTTGTTTGTGTAAGTTCAGGGGGCCTACGGTGCATTTAACTCTTTTTTTTTACCTACATTTACTACTTCGAACATATGTCTTTTTGGTGTATTTAATGTGATGTGATGTAGAGAGAGTCTAAAAATTTGCAAGTTTTTGACAAAACTTTAGCCATCTAAACAAGGCCTCAATTGAAATTGAATTGAAATATTTCTGCTGCTATATAACAGTCGTTAAAGAAGGAACGTTGAAGTTGTGTTCCAAATACTTTCTGTATATCTTTCCCAATTTGATTAGCCAAATCAAGGTAATTACTCTGATGACCATGAGGTGAAACTTAAACTAAAGGTTGCTTGCTCTACGCTGGTAAATAAGCTAGGTAGCGTGCAAATACATGAACGTCTATGTGTAACCACTCCAAATACCAGGTCAGTAGGTTACTGTCAGTGGTAATTCAGTTGGAGCAGCTGAAGTGCTGCATCAAACCATCGGTGGAGATTTCAAGAACACAGTCCATGATTGGAGGCGACAGCGCGAAATCGTTTAGTGGGATCCACAAAATGCAAATTAAAGCAGGTTTCTCTCATCCTCACTGTTATAATGTTGTTAGTTTTTTTTTTCTTCGTGGGACCTGCTTCGTGACAGAGTTGGAACCTAAAACAGAATTCGCTTTTCATTTCCCAATGGGGTCTTGCAAGCCATGAAATAGCACAACAGTAAAATCGAACCAATATATATTGTTGGGTGTGGATTGGACTTTTCACCATAACTGTGTTTGCATTCATGATGAATTCAAGAATACGGGATACGAATTTCCACATTAATTTTGAATGGCAAAAGGAGCATAAACATCCACATAGAATTTTGAATGCTAAAGGATCAAGTGCAGGAATGCAGGTGCAGGAGGACGCTCCTAATGCTGACATTGAGGCCCAGTTCATACAGGCGTTCCGTGGGGATATGTCCTTCGGGAAGCAAAATGTCCTCAGTGTCCTGCTCAATGGGGAGTTTAACCCGGCGGCCTTAAACCTGAACACGGCCGGTCCGAGGGATGGGATGGAGTGAGTAAGCTTGCTACTCTTTGTCGCAGATTGGTTTTTATGTAATCACAACCTCTTGTCTCTTGTGTTGTGACGAGGTTCGTAATCTTGCGACTACCATCTCTCGTGCATGCGTAACAAAAAACTTTTTTCTGCTTAATGAAAAATGCGTCTAGGCGTCATCACGAAAAAAAATGTGCCCTTAGCCAGCGATGAGTGGATGTGAGCGTGCCTGCGTGCACCTTTTGTAAACATATAAGCTACCGAGAGACAGAAGGATCATCACTCTTTTTTTTTTCAACGGTAGGCAGGAGTTCTGCTGAACTTGTATATTGATATGGATAGAACGATCATCACGAATTATGTGACCAGAACTCCAAACTCTCACCAATCCTTCCCTCGCCTATTTGCTTTGTTGTTCGTCTGATTTTCTTCCCCAATTTTCCCTTTCGCTTGTGCCTACTAACAAGACATCCAGGTCGACCTCATGTCAACATTGTTCCCTGTCCGGCACGTTCCACTACTACTGAAGAAAACCGGAGCAGACTCTGAAGAAACTGGAGCAGGTCGCGAGTCCCGTGCTGTCAGGATGCGAAGGCGGCCCAACACGCTCGTCACAGGCCCAATGTGGAGCCGCTAGGGAGAGAGAGAGAGAGAGGTACTTAAGGTAGAGAACGTGAGAAGAGAGGACATGAAGTTTCTGTAATCACATAACTGAATTCTGTCATTCCTTATTTCCTCCAACCTCCCGTACTAGTTCTGATTCTGAACTTGGAACTTTTTAGTGTACCTGAATAAAGTGGTTTGCGGCCGACATTGCTGTGTTTCCTTTGCGGAACTAGATTGTGCGTTCGTACCCTTCTTCTGATTTCTGAAAGGTATGGTATATTATATGTTACTACCTAGCTAGGTGATCTGTGAACAGATCTGTGAACAACAAACCACATTGTATTTGTGTATGCTTTAACAGTAACGGCAGACCTTCTGTCATCTCTCCAGAGTGTGCATTATCGTACTTTTGTTCCGGGTCCATGAATCATGATATTGCACTGGCATGGACTTGGGCTGTGGAAGAGTGTCATTTTTTATGCCTGCTACTTCCGCGCATTGCCTGGAACCACAATCAAGCGGTAATAAATCTCATACTTCGTATACACCATTGTTTGCATGGCTTTCTTTTCAACTGGCCAAATTAAACACACATTTTTAGGGTGTTCATGAATTACTACTTGCATTGATATACATAATCCTGTTAAGTACTTATCAATATTCAGCTCGTTTTCTGTATTTTAGTATCACCTAAAATTTATGAATGTCATTTTTTACACAGTACCACACAGACGCTCATACACGCACACACACTCACCCTTATAAGCACACGTACATAGTCTGTCAGCTACCTCTGTCATTTGGGACCCGATTTGCCTACCATGTGGAACCAGGCTGGACAAAGAAGGACTACAACTACTTAAGCCACCAGGAAGCCCCAGAGGGAATCATCAATCAACCAAATTATCAATCGTTACCCTTTCCTGTACTAGTTGGTAGTTACTGTTCTTCTTCTCTCTCAGCTCTCTCTCTTCCCCTTGTACCCACTTCTAGAGGATTCTAGATACTATTGCTGTGAGATTAGTAGCCCAGTGTGGGGGTTGCTAACATAGTCCAACAGATCTAGAGATTCCTGACAAAGAGTGTCTGTGATCAGGCCTGGCCCTGGGGCAGTGCGAGTGGAGCGGGGTCGAACTGGGCACTTGAGGCCACGGGGCCTAAACCCAATTAGGCAGGTATAGACGTATAGTATACATGCAGCCCAAAAGCCATCGTACATATGCCTCTTCCCTCTTGTGCGCGAGAACGCGATCAGGCCTGATGGCGACTCCGCCGGCCGCCGCCCGCAACTCTCCATGTCTCCGTCCCAGGCCTGCCCCGTCCGTGCCCTTCTCCGTGAGATCGTGAATCGCGACTCACGTTCTCCCGTGCCGTTGGCGATCATTTTAATTTGTTCTGCCGTCGGTGATCTACCTGATCCGTACGTCCTGTCTTCGTGCTCAGTTAGACTCATAAGGTAACGTATAACTGCTCTTGTCTGATTGTCCTAAATCTTTATTCTCAGTTGAAAGAACCTTTCCAAAGCTGGAACTATTGAAGAATTATTTAAAATCTGTAATGTCTCAAGAAAGATTAAATGGTTTGACAAGTTTATGCATCGAGAAAAAATTTTAGATGAATTTGATATTGAGGCTATCATCATTAATGACTTCGCAAGCAACAAATGTTAGAAAATTTTTTAGAGCTCTTTTACAATACTTGATTTTACCTACCATTACCTCTTGTTGCCTCTCCTAAATTCTTTTTTTAGGTGGAAGGATAACACGGTAATTGTTCACATCTAACCCCTCCCGCACCCGCAGGTACCCCAGGCTCGCGACCCCTCCCTCTTCGTCGCGGCCCACCCCGGAGATCCCGACGCGGCTCCTCTTCGCCGCCATCTCGAACCCGCCGCTCCTCCTCCTCCTCCCCAGCCCCTCGTCCGCGAGCCCCCCGACCCTCCTGCCGTCGTAGCCCCTTCCCGAGGTGGTGGCGATCGGGGACCCCAGGTCCGTCGCGGGACGCGGGACGGGCTCATCCCCCCGGCGGTCCTCGCGACGCCGCCGACTCCATCGCGGCGCGCCACCAAGACGCCGACGCCGAGACGCCGGGAGCTCATCCCCGGCTGGCGGCTCTCGCGCTGCCGCCTTCCTCCGACTTCGGTTGCGCCGCGCCCGATGAAGACGCCGACGCCGGACACCTCCCGCCACGCCGGCCGCGCCGTTGCGCCGCCACGCCCTCCCCCAACCCGCCCGCTCCTCCTCCTCCTCCAAGGCGTCGTCCGTGCGCCGCCACGCCCTTGCCCTCGCCCGTTGCGCCGGGCCGTGCCGACTCCAACCCGCCGCTCCGCGCGCCCCCTCCAGCCCTCCTCCTCCGCGCCGCCACGCCCCTTGCCCTCGCCGTCGAGCAGGATTTGCATCGTTGCTCAAGGTATCCACTTTCTGATAGCTTTGATAATCAATAACCTGTTTTTACTATCGAGTTTCTGTTGTTTAACATGAATGGAAAGATTTACCCACACCATCCTTTCAATATAGTTCAATAAAGCCGTTCCGCGTCTTGTTTAGCGGATATAGTTGTGGACCAAGGATTAAAACTGATTGTGATTCGTATTTTGTATGCAACTTTGAGCTCAGCCTCTGTTGCCTTTTGATTCAAAGCATATCACCATTTGATGATACATTCCTAGATGAGTGTCCATTTAACTTAGAACAGGACCATTGTTTGTTCCATGTATTTTGATGAGGGGATTTGTTTGGGATCTATCTCATTTTGTGTGGGACCATATTTATTCCATATATTGCATCCGAATGACGAGAGGCAGCCCATAGAAGCGTTCTCCGGGTTGATGCGGGCATGCAAAACGAAGTCTTGTATCTCTGCATTATCTTTTTCGATGAGTCATGATTTATGAATTCTTAAGCTTGAAGGTGCAATAGACCATGAATTGAAGAGGAAGGCTTGGAGGTTGTTTGTGCTTTTGGAAGAGCACATTTGCCTTGATGCCATTTTGTTCTCTCTCCGAGCAGGACCTTGAATTCATGTCATGCACTCTTGGCATTGGATGGTTGGGTAGGCATCAAACTACTGTACTAATTTTGAATTATTATTAAGATTCCACATATTTAGCAACCATAACAAAGATTTCTCCACATATTAGAATTGTAGTTGTTGGAGTTCATGTATGATTACATATTTGGATACTTGTTTAGGAGATGGTTATCTGGCTTATATCCCCTGTCTCCGAGAATCTGTTCCCAAAAGGTGGCTTGTACTTGTTTAGGAGATACTTGTTTGGAAGGCAAAGAATGCTCTACAAGTTTTCGTGATTTTTTTTAGAAATTGCATCTTTGAATCCTTCAGCTCATCTCCTTGATTCGATCTTCTTGAAAAAATGTTGCTTGCTAATGATGATCCCTAAATGGTAGACACTTATGAACATGTGCTTTTAATCGTATGTCTTTGTACTAATCATCTACGTTGTCCATTTAAAATGTCTCAATCATTTGTAATGTTCTGTTTCGCAATTGATCTATTAATCAACATGTCAGCGTCCTACTTCTCGGGACATGCAGAAAAGTTTTAAAAAGAGAGGTTGGGAATTAAATCATATATGTCGTGATTCCATGTTTCAAGTGTGCACCGAGTACCATCTTGATAAATTCTCTATGGCTATAGCCCAATCTGTTAGAAGTAACAGCTTTTTGCGGGAAAGAAATGATTGAACTAAGGAGAAAGCATTTTACTGCAAGGATATGGTGGTGACGGTTCATGTTTATTCGCTAGTCTTTTATTTGTACAGCATTTTCGCTTTTGTTCTTCCGCATAATCAATAATTAAGCAATGTATAAGTATTTGCACTACAAAGCAGTCAACAAACATTCAGTGTTCTCGGGACACCAACCTGTTGATGTATAGTGCAGTTATGTAACTAATGTCTGTAAGAATCAACCTGTGGATAAGGTTTCAAATTAGTTTGTGCGTGGGAATGGGAAAGAAAATCTTCCTCTTTCAAATTTAATAGGGTGTTAATGGATACAAACTAAGATGTTGTGCACAGTTGTGCAACTTTCGGAGTAAGTTTACTTATTATTGTAATTATTTGTTGATTTACTAAAGAATAAATGTTAAAATACCCTAACCTAGCTAGAAAAAATCTAAAAACTTGCATGAACACACCATTTTGGTATATAGTCATGAGAAAAAAAAGTTTCAATGGATTCGACAAATTGGTGGCGGCCTTGCTACTTGCAAGGTCATTTTGGTCATAGTAAACAAACTTGGCAAAGCGTGAGATGATGATACATTAAGTTCACCCAAACTCGACAACTAAGTTCAGGATTTGTAAAGAGATACGTGAGGGAGGACGCCTTCAGCCTTTGGAGTTTAGCAAACCAAGTTGGCCGATATCTTGCAAAGTTCAACCTTTTGACTACCCGCCGACCAAAACCAGTTTGATGGTTACGCCAACAATGATCTCTTCCACAACGGCAGAACTCGTCGGGCAATCAAATAACCGGAGGCGGCGTGAAAAAACTAATAATGTGAATGGCTGATGTCCTAAGACCACCTCTCTTCTCTCGATGATGTCACTACAGACTAAATGATGCAAACTAAAACTCGGATCAAACTATTGGAGCATCAATTCATGTTGGACAAGGTCATATACATCCAATACAATGTAGCCGATTCTCATAAAACATGCACACTCGAGACTAAGATCTGAATTTCAGAACCGAATTGTTGTGTCGAAACATATTCTCGCTAACACTTGCATTTCGAAACTAAGCATCACAACTAGAAGATATGACTTTTCAAAGATCAATTCGATAATTCAGATATTCTGCGGGCAGCTCAATGTCCTCGTTGTTACAAGCCTGTTGTCGGTTTGCCGCTTACGCCTCTATTCCAGAATCGACAAAGTTCATCATCCGTTAGCGAGAGGGCGGGCAAAGTCGGTGGTGGTGGTCCAGTGGATGATGGTCAGGGAGCCGGTTGCCTTTCCAAGGCTCGCCATCTCATCTTCGGGGACGCCCGATGCGGCTTGAGTGTCAACGCCGTCCAGGTTTAACCTCCGATCCATCTCGCATAAGTACTGCGGTAGTATGAAATGTAATGCGCACAATGTTATATGTCGTAAGTATTAATTTGTGATACAAGAATTAGTGTTCATGTCAAACCGCAAATTAAGTCGATAAGTGTGGCATACCTCGACTGCGGCTAGCGAGCATCGTGACGCTTGATACTGAAGCATCTCCCTAAATGTGTTCGTTACCATCTTTGAATCTCAAAATCATTCCACTTCTTCCAAAAGTCGGGATTGTTTGGATCAGCATAGTTGGATGCATGCACATAGATGGCACGCGAACGATCAATTTCCTAAGGCTTCTCTCTAGCTCGTGGAATTTCATGCACATTGTCGAACACTTTTGTCCGGGAGGCGGATTCAATTGCTTCTTTGCAAATGCGACAACAAAGATAGCAGGGGACGTTAGTATCAAACTATCAAGTAACCAAAGCAAATGAGTTTTGTCAATAAATAATTGACTAACTAAAGGGACAAAGTGTCTCTGAAAATCCCCCTGAAGTTTAGGTCTAATGTCGGGGCAAAAACAATCGAGGAAGAACAAGCATCACGTTATGCATTGACACCGAATCATATAGCTTAAATTAGTCAATCGGAAACACACTATTGGAAACAAGCACCGATACTAAAATAGTCTCTCGTAAGACCATACCCCTTTTGCCAATCGGAAACAGCCATCAGATGCTATGATCAACACAGAATTGTAAGTGTTTTGTATGAACTACTCTAGTAGTTACAATAATCTCGAACTAAGAATCAAAAAGACATGAACTTGGCGGTGAGAAACCAACACGGGTAACGCCTACGCCCCACAATGAGGTTCGGCCGAGAGGGGCGCGCCGCAGCAGCGAGTCCACCGCTTCAGCCGCGTCCGCTTCCTCGGCGGCGACGACGGCGGCAGCGCTAGCCGCAAGGCGCATGACGCCGAACCTACCCGCCGCAGATAGCGGCAAGGGCGGCGGCGAACCTACCCCTGGTCATGTGCAACGCTAGCGTCGGTGCCGGCTCCAGTGCCTCCTCATGGCGCGCTTGGATCTAGGTTTGATGCCCCCATCTTCTTCTCGCCTCATCTTGCTCCACCATGGGGCCGAGGGGACGCCCGGCGGTACAGCGAGGACGAGGAGCGAGGGGTGGATGACGGCGAGGAGGAACGAGGGGCAAGGGTGGCCCGTTGCCCAAGGCGTCCGGCCTCCTCCCATCGGCGGGCGGGGGCTCGCCGCACGACGTCGGCCGTGGAAACCTACCCATCCGCGGCGGCGACGGGCGGCTCGCGCAGACGGCGGGCGTGAAAACCTAGAAGTAACCAACACACTCGTATTCATTTTGTGTTTGCCACACTAACTATACTACTAAAAACAATAATTGGTATTTCTGAAGTTACCATTTTACCCTTTACAAAAAAAAAGAATTACAAGTTTGCAATTACCGCCCATTCTTACTCCCTCCATTTTGTGAAGGCAACAGAGGCAATTTTACTTCTATGGCCCATCGTCATAGACACAACGAGGAGGCAATTTTTTGCCTCGGCTTTTGCCTCCCATTGCCTACAGCCTAACCAGAGCCGTCGGATCGGCCACTCTCGATCGATGTGAGCCATCCAATTTTCCCCAATTATTATAAAAATTTCAATTTTTAAGATAGGATAAGATGTATAACTTGTTTTATAAGACTTTCTTTATGCATTAGAATCACCATTATATTATTAAAATTATATTAAAGGGCACATCGCTTGTAGCTTCGCTCCAGGTCTATAATTTGACAGGGCCGGGCCTGTCTGTGATGTGAGGGGTCCGTATTCTGATTTGGGGAAAAAAAGAATAGAAACAGTACAAACGAGGCCTCTCACCATAGTGTGCTTGCCGCATTTCATCGAGCGGTTCCATGTTCAACTGCACTTGCCCAAGTATCACACGTCATCATATATCATCTATATGACAATTTCTTGCTACGCGCGCATCAGGGAATTGATCAATATAGAAAATATAACATGAAAACCACTGTTTTATTCCACGTGTACATATAGTTCATGATGCTACATTGCTAGTACTTGTACACTGCCGTAAAAAAAAAAAAAAAAATCTTGAAAAATGGCATAGAGTGAATTCAACAACTCTTCCATGCAATTGCCATGGTCTTCGTCGTTTGCACTAGCTCCCTCGCGCGCTTCTTGATTTGGTACGTGATCTGAGGCTCATACATACGTGAGTACTCCAACTCGATCGATCAACTCGTCCAAGAACGCGATCAACTAACTGCAAGCAACATGTTGTGGCATGGCGGCTGCTCCTGCCGCACTGCTGGCCTCCTCACGCTGTTCTTCCAGGGCCCGATCGATTGCACGGGAGATCTCGAGGTAGTCGAGCTCGTCCATGTACGCCTCCTCATCCCTGGTGCAGATGTCCGTGAGCTCACGGGCAAATGCGTTGAACCGCATGGCCTCCAACGCAGCTTTCTCGGCTTCCGCCACCTCGATTTCTTGGTTGAAAGCTTCCGCGAGTTGGAAAGGGAACCTGTTGTCGTCGAAGCCTTCGGTATCTGCCGCCTCCGTGTCCTGGAGCACGAATTCCGCAACTTCGCGGGCGAGCTTCCAGCGCGTCCAAGGCAGCAGCCTCATCATCATCGGCGTCGTCCGCCGCCGCCGTCTCCTGGACGGTTTCCACGAGCTCCCGGGCGAAGGCGTTGAAGCCCAGGGCATCCAAGGCAGCCTCGTTGGCGTCGGCCGCTGCCATGTCGTGCACGACCTCTGCCAGCTCCCGTGCAAAGGCGTTGAAGCCCAGGGCCTCCAGGACAGCCTCGTCGCCCGCGTCTGCCGTCGCGTCGATCACACCCATGTCTCCCCGAGTCCGCGAGCTCGAGCACCGGCGTTGGCGTTGTTTCTCGCCGATCCCGCCGAGCCAAAAATTGGAGACGGTTGCGTGTGAGAACTTGAGAAGGGATCCAGGCACGTACGCAGCGCTAAGGCTAGCTCAGAACAGCGATATGGATCCACGAGTAGGCACCTGGATGGATATATATAGTGGTTCGTGTTGTGCTCAAGCTTAGGAATCAAGCTGAGTTTTTGTCTCGGATTCGACAGTGGTGCGTGTTGTGCTCAAGCTTAGGAATCAAGTTGAGTTTTTGTCTAGGATTCGATCGCGCCAAAATGAATTCGATCTGGAGACGATGTTCCGACTTCTCTCCCGTTACTTCGTGGCTCGCCAGTCGCCAACTAACTATCATGGGCCTGGCGCCTGGCCCATAGACAAATCTGAAAGCCCATCAAAGGAACCCACTACACATATTTACATAAAAAAAAAAAAAAGGAATTGCACTCTACATATGCCGGTTGCCAAATCTTTATCCCCTGATATATTATTACTGTACACGTAGTTAAGCCTTGCAAGAGCTTAAAAAGTATTACAATCACACCAGGTCCTCTTTTCTTTTGGACTATATATGTAATATAAGATAGTAAAAGTAAGGAAAAAGTCTACTTATCCCCAACTTTCGCAAAAAAAAAGTCTGATTTTCATCTCCCTAAACTCTAAAACTGAACAAAACAATACCTCAATTTTTAAAACCGTGATTACGTTCCTAACCTGGTTATGAGTGGTTTTAAAGGCAGTTTTTATTTTTTTTTTTTTATTTAGTTCAGCTAAATCTTTAAAAAATCATAGTAAAACATATAAAAATTATAAAATGGAAAATCCAATTTTATTGGACGGTAGATAAGTAGATGTACACAGTAAACATAAACATATAATGCGGTATGCTTTTGATACATTGTTATAGCTTTAGATCTATGATTTCCTATAATTAATAATTAACTAGAATAATTCATAGCTACAGTGGTCCAATTGTGGTGAATTTTTTTATGGTGGGCTTTTTTTTATGGTGGGCTAACTATTGTATGTTTGAGCCGTATAAACCTTTTCATACTCATATGATCTTGTATAACTTAGTTATACATTTATTTAGATTTAACAAGTGAAAAGCCGGGTTATCCTAGTGGATAGTTGATCCAGCCCAAAAAACACAAAGTCATGAGCTGCAAAGTTGAAGATATTTTTTTTTTTCTGATACCATGTCATCCCATTCCATCCTAATAAACTTTGATTTGAACCTGAAATCTTATAGGCTTCCGTGTGCATTCTAACTAGATTTTCTTCAGCCGCATAAGAAAAATCAATATAGCACCTCCAATTTGTTTGGCTAGCACTAATTTACACACGCATTGTATCATGGCGAAAACATTGATGAATGTGTTTCCTTTCCTTTCCTTTCCTTTCCTTTCTGAAACTCTAAAAGGATTGACGCAAGCTTAAAAGGGCTTCCGTAATCCTTTGGAGGACCATATCTCATGTGTCATCAAGCCATCTCTTTAGCTTTTCTCTTATCCTTTTCGCTTCTGCTCTCGTGTACCTGCAAAAACACAACAAAAATTAGAAAACTGAGAGGTGCTATTTATACAGCCTTTGTCCATTTTCTCATTATAGCTGCAGACATTTCTGCACAAAGCAAGGTGGCATCTATTGCTACCAAACCTTACAGGTAAAAGCAAACAAAAAGTTTGACATCAATATAAATATGGCAACAAGTTAGCTCTATTCAGATCTGCCCATTTCCTTTTTAAAAAGGAAATCAGCAACTGGGCAGCCTCGATCAAAGGTGAGGGCAGACTGCAAGTGAAGCAAAAGAAAGAGAAGGATAAAGAATCCTACGTTTCTTTTCTTCATGCTTTTTCCGCCTCCAGTTCTCAGCAACTCTTCGCTTTTCTCTTTGTTTGTCTATGTTCACACAGATCTGAAAAGTGCAAGGAATATCTAGCACATAAGAACAAGACACTAACAGATATGAAAAGAGGAACTAATCAGAGAAACATATCCACAAATATTCAGACTTAGTTTTTACCCACAAAAGACATAAATAATAATATCTATAGATAACATCTTCTTTCCTAGCATTAAGATGATCATGTAGGAAGACTAATGCATCTATGCTTTCTGTTTTTGATAAAAATGAAGAATCGACCCCCACAAATACAATTTACGTATCCCTGGAGAAATCTCATTTGAACATACCTCTTGCCCAGAATTTTGAAGTGCTTGCAAGGGTTCAACACGATCCTGACCAATAACAACAAACCCAGATCCTTTATTCTTACTCTCGCTGCTATTGTTGCTTGCATTTCTCTTGGCCAAGTCTTCTAGTTGCTTCTGAAGTAAGGGTGAGACACCAGCCTGGTCAAGTGAAGGACAAAAGAAAAGGATTATAGTGACTATAGTGCCAGTTTTTTTTTATATCAATAATGTTCAGATAAATGTGTACTCTATGTTAGGGAACTAACCCCAGCCAAATAGCGGCGAGAGAAAGTCTTAGGCTGCAATGGACGTTGCAAGAGATCACTCAATTCCTAAAATTCAAAGGAAAATGAGCTCAAACATGGGCCAAAGAGATTGAAGAGTATTTAAAAAATCATGAACACTTTCCCTAAAATTTATAACCCTACTAACTTCTTTTGAAGTACTCAAACCTGTTGAAGCTTTTGGAGATGTTGAGAAGTTGCCTTTCGTTTCTTGTGTCCCTGCACACGTTCTTCTTCACTGTCACTAGCATCCAAAATCAATCCCATGGATTCAGCATTTCTTTGAAGCCAGGATTTGTTAGCATTTTCCTAAAAAGCACACAACAAGGTTAGAGGATAAACAAGTATAGTTTGAATTAATCCGGCATCAACAATATGAATGATTTAAGAAAATGCATGAAAGCTCACAAACAGGAGGGCTTGCCTGTGAAGTTTTACGTGAAATCTTGTCAATCTGCCGAGCAAGTGAGAGCCTATTCATTACTCCAGACATGTAAGTATGATCTACAGGAAACTGCTGGAGATTCTCCTGTGATATTTAATCAACGGTTATGAACTCCCCAGGTTATCAACAAAAACGATAAAAAGCACTGAAATATCTAAAGCATGGACAATCTAGAAAAGTGTATGGTAGTTTGGTATTTGTTATGTCACTTGGAGGAAAATAGACACATAGCTGTTGTGATACTAAAAAAATGAATACCATATCCACAAACATTTCATGCCAAGTCATGATAATCTTTGAACACAAAGTATTATACAAAAAGTTGAACACAAAGTAGATTGACGTCAGGCCAAGCAGTAGTCCATTGCAGCTTGATGATGACAGACAACCAAATAGCAAAAAAACATGGCGCCTAAGGAGGAAAAGAAAGCTATTGAGATATAAAGCAGTAGCATGAAAGAAACCTTACCTTCGACAAAGACTTGCAAAGAGAATAAAACTTGGACTTGTCAGTTGGAGAGATTAACGCAATGCTGCAGCCAGCCAATGACTTCCGTGCTGTCCTTCCACTTCTGTGGATATAAACCTTAGAGGAAGAAAAAAAATTAAAAAACTCGTATATATCCTAGAGAAGTGTAGACTCAAGAAATAAACAAATCACCTACATCAGTTGAGTGTGGCAACTGATAATGGATAACTGTTCGCACATCATCAAAATCCATACCCCTTGCAAAACCATCAGTTGCGACCAAAATGGAATTTTCACTTCCACGGAGGCGATCCACAGCCTAATTGACCACAAAAGAAATCAATCAATGGAATGCCATTGACAAAACCATGAGACCCAAAAACAATGGAATGTCTACCATAATAAAAGAAGGCATAATTTATACGAAGTAAAGAACAGATACATGAAATAGGACTAATCTCGAAACATTCAGATTCTGTAGAAACTAGACATTTCACTGCTTAGCAAATATCAGATATAAAAAGATAGACACTTGTATGAAAAAAAATCACCTTCATGCGAGCTCTTTGTTGCATTTGAGCATGGTTTGTCAATACATTAATTCCAAGAATGCGCAATATAGAAGAAATGTGGCGTAATGCGGCGATTGATGTACAAAATATTATTGTGCGACCTTGCCCGTGAATACTCAATATATAATACAGATAGGCATCCTTATCCTCTTCACTGCACCTGTAAAATACAAGCAAAATAAATATGTCAGTGTGTAAAAGCTGTCAAGTATAGGTTTTTGCATCGAAAGTATAAACAAACTAGATCCAAGTTTATAGCCAAGATGAAAAGAATTTGTAAGACAGAAGTCATACTCAATAAAAGATTCTTCAAGCTTCTCAGGCAAGATTGAAGCTTTTGTCAAATCAACTATTTCAGCATTAGGTTTCATTCCAGCTTGTTTCGACAATGCTTCAATAGAGCTTACATCATCAGGCGTCGATGCCTTTGAAGTAGATAGGCGGCGCTTCAACTTCTTCCGAAAATTAGATGAAAGTGCAAAAGCGTGGCTGAGAACACAAAGGTTTGCCGCTTCTTTATTTGCAAAATTGGTACAGTCTCACAGTTTGGCATGGTTTTTGCAGCTTGTTCATCAGAACCATTGGTCAGTGGAAGCATCTCAATGATAGATTGTAATTCACGGAAATGGCCTCGTTCGATCATTCTATCAGCCTCGTCCAAGGCGAAGAATGACAATGAATGGAGCTGAGTCATGAAAAGCAATGTGACATGTCAACACAGATAACCAGAACATGGCAATCACAAAGTGCAATGCTAATTTTTGTAGAAAACTATGTTCTACTTTATTCTCTGTCAAAATATGAGACATTGCTTAGACCTCAAATTCTCAATATAAGCAAAAATGTACTAAACGAACTTGTAAAATGTTCAATCGGAGACCAGAAGACTACATAAGGCTTAGTTGATTCCATAGTGAAAATGACATGTGCCTTCAAGTTAGTTATTTGTAAAAAACGAAAACAAAAAATCTGTGAAAATGCATATTATAAAACAAATATCAAAATTCCATAAATATATACATCAAATAGGGCAGACAAGAAAGAAGTGAGAAGTTTACATATACATGATGTACTGACCTCAACTAGGTGTTGATTGTTCATCGACATGTGCTCCCACAATCTTCCAGGAGTTCCAACAACAATTTCAGGCTTCTTTTTTCAAAAGCCGCTCTTGCTTTTCCATGGATAGACCACCAACAATTGGAACAACATGGATACCTAAGAACTTGGCGCATCTTTTTAGATGATCGCATACCTGTATGTACAAAGTTGTATGACATCCAGGATATACGCTAAAGTGTACCGACAGGAAGTTAGGTAACAGCTTTACAGAACGTATAACTTCATCAACAACTCAGATCGTTGAGTGGACACACACTCCCAACAACCTACTTACACTTTTGTCCTCACTTCACGTAAATGGGTCAATCTGGTGTTGGACACTAGAAGCTTTATATGTTGGTTTAACCCACCAACTGAACCAAAACAACCAAGGTGGGACCAAACTCCACGGTATCAAGTCAACAGACACACACGGGCCTAATTCAAACTAGGCAAGGATGTTACAGAAAAAGATCATCTAGGAACCAATAATAAACAAGATGACCTAATGAAAAGCAGAATTTAATAAACTCACAACACTAAGGGCATCGGGAGAGGGGTTACAGTCAAGTCCCTAGCCAGGGAGCACTTTTGCCTACCAAATTGAAAGGCCCAGTTGATGTGTACATTGGACTATTTGGTCATTCCTTTACCTGTTTGGCGAGCTCCCTTGTGGGTGTCAGAATAAGAGCACGAAGAGGGCTTCCACCAGAAAGTTCCTCCATTTTCTCATCTTCCTGGTGCAATCTTGCGGCCTTTTCTCGCTCTTCAAGGAGACGTTGCAGAATTGGGAGGCCAAAAGCAAGTGTCTTTCCGAACCTGTCTCTGCCGCACCGATAACATCCTGTTGCAAAGTAAATATCAGCACACTCAGAAGACTTTGAAGGTTTATGGCAGAAGTTTAGAGCTCATTAAATACAAGGGACCAAATTAGCAAAGCAAGTTAAAAGAATACAAACTTTTAGATGACATACTATGAAACAAAAAAAACTAAACATATAAACAAGTTCAAAGTTTGAGTAAAGAGGTTATACAGTTAAACAGGTGCCATAAATCCATAAGTGGTCAAAACTGTATCATGGTATTCATTCATTCTCAATATGCTGGACAATTTTCGTCCAGTGGACAATTTGACATACCTTGCCCTGATGAGCTGCTGCAGGAAAGCAAGACTTTTGTATAGGTGTTGGCTCTTTGAACCCAAGTCTGCGCATCGCCTTGAGAAGCAGAGGGTGCAGCCTAAGCTCACACCATGCAGAAACATCATCCTCGCCCAAAATCAGCTCATCATCCTTATCTTGTTCCATATTCTCAGTGTCATCTTGTATGTCTGCAGGGGTGAAATAGGAAGAGCAGTATGAAGTAAACTCCTGTGCTGATCAGACAAATTTGCAATGCTAGGTACCACGTATGACATACGAAAACAAAATAAACACCACAGTGACGCTTTACAAGTGCAGTGCCTCGAAAGAACAATCTAGTCTGTATAATCACCTTCTGCATTGTCACTAGCGACATCCTCATCACTCTCCTTGCTCGTCTCATTATCCTTCACCTTCCTCTTCTTCTTGTTCCTCTTTCTCTTTCCCTTCTTCTCCCCTTTCTCCCTATCCTCGACCTTTTTCTCCGCTTTCTCGCTATCCACTTGCCCATTGTCATCTACCAACGCACCGTCGACACTGAAGCCCTCGTCATCACCCCCACGCTTCCGCTTCTTCGTTTTCTTCTTCTTATTCTTCTTCCCATGACCCTTCCCTACTTCCTCTACGCCCTGTTCTACGTCATCCAAGACGCTTCCGAAGATGCTGTAGTCTGCCTCATCGATCTCCTCCAAATCCAGAAACCCTGAACCAAAGCCCCAGCTCGCCGCATCAGTCACCAAACGGGAGAAATCCATCGAAGTAAATACAATTCAAAGAGCGCGTAATCCTGGCATTAATTACCTCCTTCCTTTCCGCCGGCCAGGACGAGGAAGGGGTCCTCAACCATGGTGCTGGCGCCTGATGAGACCCCGTCGGTGTCGGCGGCGGCGGCAGCAGCGGCGGCTCGCTTCTTGGGACGATTCTTCTTGTGCTTTTCTTAGTCCTTCCGCTGCCTTCCTGCGGAGGAGTGGTAGGCTCCGACGACACCTGCGGCGGTTGCTCGGGCTCGGCTCGGGCTCGGGCATTGGCGGCGGAGCGGGCGGAGAGCGGAGGCGGCTGCAGTTGGGGAGGAGAAGAGAAGATGCGAGCGAGGGTTTTAGTTTTGTTTGGGCCCTTTTTGCAAATTGAGGCCTGTTTGGCTCCATCCAGCCGCCACTCGGGCCGGCCTGCCTCGACCAACACGATCCATCAAGGATCCAACGGTTGCTCAAAAAAAAAACCAATGATCCAACGGCCATGGAACGCCACACTTGGCGGCCCCGCGCTCCCCGTGACGACCAAACCAAACCAAAAGTTCCCCGCACGGAACCACCGCGAGGCGGACCCGCCGTGACACAGCGACAGCCACCACCAATCTACTCACTTCACCGACGTGTAGGCCCCAACATAGATAGGCCCCACTCGTCATCTACCTTTCCACGTCATCGTGACCGATCACTTCACGACGGCAGGAAAAAAAAAAAAAAAAAGGCTTCGAATCCCACAAGCGAAACGCGAGTGACGAAAAGCAGAAACAGAATGCAGTGAAAGGGGGCGCAGCCATTTTAAAACCTTGCTCTCCTTCTCCACTCGATCCCTCCCCAACCCACCCGCACGGCGCCACCACCACCAATCCATCCATCCAGCCTTCTGCATTCGCCACCTTCCCCGTCGTCGAGCCTCCGCGAACCCTAGAGCCTAGGCCGCCGCCCCCGCGCCTCCGCTCCGTGGCCGCGGGGAGGGACTCCTTCGCCTCGCCCGGTGGGAGCCGCGGCGGCACGTCCCCGATCCGAGCTCTCTCGGCCTTAGGGTTTTAGGGGCCGGGGATGGACCCTATGGAGCAGCCGGAGCCCGAAATCCCGGGCCACTTCTACGCCCTTCAGGTGAGCGGGCGCGGCTGGATCTCGACGGGTGGGGAATGGCGGGGGTTGTGGTTTCAGGCGGGGTTTTTGACGCCTCACGGATGCTTGTGGTTTTGGGTTGCCGGGCAGGTGGGCTCCCTACTTCCTCACGGGCTACTACAACGTCCTGACGAACCAGCCGCACCTGGCGAACCAGTTCTACACGGACAACAGCAGCGTTGTCAGACTGAACTGCGAGACGGGCCGGTGGACGTTCGAGAGACGGTGGAGGTACAATAACCGTATAATCCCCATCTCCTTTTATTTTTCTGCTGTTTTTTTTTCCTCCCTGGCGCTGGTGGATTATCCTCGTTTTGTGAAATATACCTAGTACAGGTATTCAAGTGCTTCGGTTAGTTCCCGTATATTTTGAATTTTTAGACGCGATCATGTGTTGGAGGGTCTTGTTTTATGGACCCGGCTTGATAGTAATTTATGGCTACTTTTCTATATGTTGAGATTGTTGCATCTGTTATGCTGTTGGGGAATTGAACCCATTGTGAAGCCCTGGGAACATGCTGCTGCTCTGTTTTTTAAAAAAAAAAAAAAAAATAAGAAGAATCAGTACTGGTAAAGTTGCTTTTGGGAAGATCTCTGATTCCAGGTTTATTTTTTCTTTGCACATATATTTCTCTATTCATGGGGATCTTCTATACTGTTGTTGGGTTGCATATGTTATCTGGTAGTTCAATAGTTCTGTTTGATGCAAAAAAAAAAAAAAGTGTTATCGTAAAACATGTAGAGGTATACTTTCAATGCCAAACAAAGTGAACAAATTGGTTGCTATTTGTTCTCTTAATGAAAACATGTAGAAGTATACTTCTTTTGTTAGTTATATCTTGGTAAGAGAATATACTATGTCTATCTTTTTAACTTGAAGGAACCAGGACATTAAACCTGATCTAGCCACCACAATTTTCTGTTCATCATCCAGAGCACGTTGTTGTTTCGTCATCCAAACTCTGATGAGCCATATTTTCATATTGGGTTTAGCCATTTTACTTATATATAATAATTGCTATTTACTTTTGCAGGTTATCAATGATATGATGATGTCCATGAGTGTAAGCAAGGTTGAGGTTAAAACAGCGAATTTCTTAGAGTCATGGGGTGGGGCGATTACGCTGTTGGTTACTGGCCTAGTGCAATTGAAGGGGCTACCCTGTTCGCAAGCGATTTGCTCAGAATATTGTTCTTGCTCCAAAGAAAGATGGATATTTTATATTCAGCGACATCTTTAAGCTCATCTGTGATGAGTATGATGATCGGTACCCTGTTGCTGATTACAATTGTGCTAACAACATGCCCCAAGTGGATGTGTCTTACACAATGGGTGAAACAGGTATCTCTTTCAATGGTATTTAAGTTATTATATACATTTGAACAACTAGTTGTTTCATGAGCTTTCCTATAGCTTTGTGACATCATGTGTGTTACATGCTAATAAGTACATATTGGAACTGGACCTCTTTTGCAAAATGTTTTGTTGTACTGCTTTTTTTGTTATCTGCGGATAATAGAATTCACATGACTGACAAGGTCACCAGTTAATTTTCATGTCTTATCCACATATTTCTGGTCTTTGCTAATCCCTTTCTCATTCCTATTCAAGTTTGATGAAAAGTTTCTGGACAGTAAACTTTGCCATTTAAATTCCTGGATAGTTATTGCATGCCTTCGTTTTGAGATTCAGTGAATATCTGTATAAAATCGCAGGTATGCCTATCATCGCACTGAGATTCTTTTGTTGCGTAATTCACCAGGGTCTGATTATTTGGATGGAGAATCTGAGGTTCAGGAGACTGTTGTCCCTGCTGAAAATCATGTGCAGCACCAAGATCCTTTGGAATATACGGCAGGCAATGGGTTTTATGATGAAACTCATCCAGAAGCGCATATTCCTTCACTCCCCAGTTCAACAGATGTTAAAAGGGACTCACCTCTTGCTCCTCCCCACCCTCCTTCATCGCCCACCCTTGAAGAGCCGGTGGAAGAAGCACCCAAGACATATGCTTCAGTGGTAAGCAAATATGTGTTATAGTTAAGCTCTAACTCCTAGTTTCTGCTTTTCTTGATTGCTTGCATTGGTATCAGTTGCGAAGAAACGTGAAGGCAACGATGGCGACTGCAGAGACCCAGCAGACTCAGCAGTTGGCCCCACAGGCGCAGTCTGCCCCAGTGCATGAAAAGTCTAACTTGGACAATCACCGGGCTGTTAGCACCCCTGAGGATGAAGGTTTTTGTCTTCTTATTTTGTGCATTGTTCCACCCATGCTTATGATGAATTTTATTTTATTTGACCTGTGTTTAAACTGTGTTGTCATTAAAACAATTTATAGGTAATCAACATTGCTAAAAATCCATTTGATCCTTATGCCCCTGGACTGGTCTTGTTAGCTATTTGGTTTTTATTCAAATCTTCCAGTTTTAGGTTTGAGCTTTTCAAGTAGGGGCTCTTGTTATTGTATCAGTTTTGTAAATAATGATTCTTAAGTAGGGGACTAGGTGCTCTTGTTAGGATACCCAAACTCCTGTTTGTTTCTTTTGCACTGTTATTTTCTTCTCAGTATGTGTAATAACTATATAAGAGCTGCTGCGTCATCATGAATCCCCCTAGCTTTATCTTGTTGCTTATTTGAAGAGTTATTTGGTAGCTATAATCCTGTGTGTGCATGTGTCAAGGTTCATTTTATTTAGGTGCAGTCTTTAATACTAGCGGACTTTTAGCTAGTAGTTAAGGAGAATAATAGGCAATCATTTTAGCTATGACTGCATCAATTAGGAGGATTTTATGGGCAGGTGTATAGCCCTATATCAGCTATATAGTGGTGATTGCTTTTGTGGCTGCATCATCAACCAAATAATTGTGCTGTTTATACTTATGTGGGTCCGCCAGAGAAACAAAGAGCTCGTGTGTCTCTTGTTTGTGATAAACACTCAAGAGAGGAGTGATTTCCAACATTATTGATTAGCATCTCATCTTTACTAAAGGATGCTGCTAGTAGGTGTAGGAGGCACTTGACTCAGAATTTGTTGTTTATTAACCACTCTTTTTGTGAATTATCCTTCTTGAAGCATTATGGTAGTATTGTTAGGTTGTGCCATAGTTTTTGTCTTCATTGAAAGTTTGCATGCCCCTTATAGACTTGCATCTCTAAATTGCTAGTGTATCTGTCAAGGACCTGCTTCATGCAACAGAATTTCTGTCTTTCAGTGGTCAAAGGTCATTTATATTTATAACTTTGTATGTACACCATACGTGACTGAACTGTGTACCTATTTTGAGGCAGTGCGTATTATAATCTCTAGTGTCTACTCCACAATCATATGTACCTTTTTTGGTATCTTGTGCCCATTTATTTATTTTTTTTAATTTGTAATATATATGTACAACTATGCCTACAAAATGCTTTTCGACATAGATAGATCCATTCTCTTTTGTTGTACATTTTTTGTGTAGCCTTAACTGTTGATTTTTTATTTTTCAGAAGAGTTTCTTTCAGTTTATGTTGGGAATCTTTTCGCCATCTACTTCGGTCTTTGATCTTGAGAAAGTGTTCCAGGATTTTGGAAGAATTAAACCCGATGGAGTTGCTATCGAAGCCGCAAGGTTTCTTGCCTTTTATTAAATGGTTTAATGTTTACTTTTTTTCTTCATTATTGCCTTCCTAATTCATCTACTGATATGCAGGAGGCTGGAGTCTTCTTTGGCTTTTTTTGTTGAGTTTGAAGACATGTCTGGTATTCAGAATGCTTTAAGTGTAAGTTTCCCTTAGCATGTAGGCTTCTGTAATCTGCAATGTATCGTAATTAATAAATCTTAGGTAAAAATGGTATTAAATGAATGTGGAATCGCTTACTAATGAACTATTTGGCATATTAGTTTGTGCCTACTCCTCTAAGCATGATGGATGACACCAACCAGCAACCATGTTCTGCTATAGTAGAAACATACACCACTATAGTGAGTCCCATGTTCTGCCATAGCAGGTCTTTCATAATTTTAAAATATAAGACATTTCAATGAAATTTCTACTGCTATAGTGAGTCCCATGTGTTGCCAAAATCCACCGGGTGACATTTTTTGATTGACCATTGCATTGCATTTTTTTTTTTTTTTTATATAATCTAGGCTTACACACATAAGCCACAGTTAGATATTCACTGGAGAAAAGAAAAAAAAATACGATCTACATCATGCCACAGTTTACCATAATTCTCTCTTATCTGGTCTTTTTTTTTTTTTGTACATCAGGCATCTCCAATAGAGTTAAATGGGCGTCTTGTACATGTTGAAGAGAGGAGGCCTAACTGTGGATTCCCTCGTGGAAGTAAGTAACCACTCAGGACCATCTCCATATGATTACGCATACTTTCTTCAACCATCCTTGTCCCAGTAGTTAGCATAGAACGTTCTGTATGTATTGCTCGTTTAAGGCTGGCATGAAAAAATCAGGGTTATTTTAACTGAATTGGGGCTTGCTACTAGACTGGTTATTAACTAGAGGAGGTATGCTTGACTTTTTTTAGAAAGTTGGCAAAAAGCTTTTGCCGTATTTTTATTAGACGAGAAGGTATGCTTGACTTATCCTACATTAGCTGCAACCAAAAGAAGAAAAAGGGGGGGGTACTAATTGTCTCTAGTTCATGTGTCTATTCTCTTTTATTTTTTTTGAGGAAAAAAGGACTTTATAAAAGACTAAAAGTGTATCATTACAAGCAAAAGATTCGACAAAATCGGAAAACAAGAAAAAAAGACCTGACTATTACTAGACCTAATAGCATAATGAGCAAGCTGATGCGCAACATTGTTCTGATCACGACTAATCTTCACCACCTCGACTCGACAAAGTTCCAGCATCTGCAGCCTAGCTTCTTGGATCGTTGCCCAGTGCAAGGACCGATCAGGATTGGCATCCCCAGTTTCACAGCCACCACGACGCTATCTGTCTCTAGGATCACAGGAATGTCCGCCATCGACCTGCCAGTATAAGACCTTCACGGCATGCAGCAGCTTCAGCTTCCTCCGCATCCCGGCAATGTCGCAGTACACGCCATGCCGCCAGCTGGATCCGACCTTCGTGATCTCTGATGACCACCCCTAACGCAGCTTTTCCACTATCAGGTAAGAAGGCACCATCAACATTGATTTTCAACCAACCCTGGCACGGCGGCAACCACTTCTTCTTGGCATGAGATGAAACTGGCAACCTGTTGTGTCCGACCACAACACAACGTTTGCCCTTGTTGTCAGCTTGGGAATTGTTCTGGTGGCACTGAAGGATAGAGTCCATATAGCGGATTAGAAAAATTGCAGAGCTAGTGACTGAAATTTGCTGACCTGCCCTCAAGACACTGTTCGAACACTCCAAGCACGCCATAGCACCATAAATAGATTGCCCATGACTTCCTTTGAATACTGACTCATTAGCACTAGCAGCCATTGGGGCCCTGAGTAGTGGAGATCACCCTCATCAGGGAGGGCCCAATGGTCTCTCATAGCATATCGAAGAGCAGCGGCATGAGGGCAGCTCACGCACGCATGGTAGCAATCCTCCTGTATGTATCCACATAACTCACAAACTGTTTGTTGCACAATGTGTCTATAATGCTTGTTAGCCTGAGTTGGGATGCCATTATTAGCCAATTTCCATGCAAACACCTTGACTTTTTCGGGCACCTTGATAGACCACAGATCCCTCCACGCCCTCCTACCATCTGAAGGAGTAGAGCTAGTACAGATTGCTCCCTCCCCATGTTCTATCCTCATTGCCAATCTGTACGCACTCTTGACAGTAAACAACCCAGACTTCTCAAAATTCCAGGCCACATAGTCTTGACAAGCATTAATTGGAATTTTAATCTTCAGAATTTCCTCAACGTCACAAGGATAAAAAATATCTCCGTAACAGCGTCTCGTCCCAAGTCCTTGCTTCGCATCAATCAAATGAGAGACCCAACGGATCCTGCACTGTCTCACACTTCCCACTGGTTTCATGTGATGAGCTCTCGGAATCAATTATCTCTCCAAATTCGAATACTCTGTCCATCGCCAACTCTATAGACCACACCCTGTTTTAACAGAGATAGGCCATGTTCGATTCCTCTCCAAGACGGAGACGCATCAGCAGTAGTCACTGTATCCAACAAATTGCCATTTGGAAAATATTTAGCTTTCAAAACTCTGGCACAAAGGCTCTCCGGATAGAACAGCAATCTCCAAGCTTGTTTTTGCAAGCAAAGCTTGATTAACCAATCTAAGATCTCTAAAGCCCATGCCACCAAATCCTTTTGGCATAATCATCTTCTCCCATGGCACCCACTGAACCTTCCTTCTACCATTCTCAGAACCCCACCAGTAAGCTCGAATGTGGCGCATCATGTCATCACACAAGGTCAATGGAATTTTGAACACACTCATCACATAGTTGGGCAAGGCTTGTGCAACTGATTTTATGAGAACTTCTTTTGCTGCTGCTGACAAGTCCCTTTCACTCCATGCACACATTCTCTTATGGAGCCTCTCCTGCAATGGTTGAAAGACCCTCGCTTCATACGACCAGTAGGCATAGGCAGCCCCAAATACTTTGCTTCAAAATCAACCCTCTGGACTCCTAGGAGCTGTCTGACCTGGTCACCGGAGGTAGCATCACAATCTTCATTCATAAATAATGAGCACTTAGATGGGCTCAATTGTTGTCCAGTACATTTTTCAAACACTGAGAGGATATGCTGCACCACTGCCGCTTGGTCCTGATTGGCCCGAAAGAACAGTAAACTATCATCCGCAAACAACAAGTGTGTAATACTTGGGGCCCTTCTACACACCCTTAATCCTTCAATTTGTCTAAGACCTTCATGGTGCCGTAACAGAGACGAAAGACCATCAGCAACTAGAAGGAATAAATATGGAGATAAAGGATCACCTTGTCGTAGACCACGTGTTGGGGAAAAGGGGTGCGACGGCACCCCATTGAAGCGAACAGAGTAGCGAACAGTCGAGACACATGTCATGACCCACTGCACCCACTTACTTTGAAAGCCTAGCTTCTCCATCAAACTTTTTAGAAATCCCCAATCCACCCGGTCATACGCCTCGATAAATCCAGTTTATAAGCACAAAAATCCTTCCCATAAGGTCTCTGAATAGCATGAATACACTTTCGAAAGCTATAAGAGCATTATCTGTTATTAGCCGCCCTGGTACGAATGCACTTTGTTCTTTAGATATAATTTGCTCAAGGAAAGGCCTGAGACGGTTCACCATGCACTTGGATATAACTTTATATATGACATTGCATAGACTTATTGGCCTAAAATCCTTGAGGTGCTCTGGGTTCGAATCTTTTGGAATCAGAACAATAGCTGTGTCATTAATCCCTGCTGGCATATTACCATCCTCAAAAACTGCTTAACTGCAGCCACCACATCATCCGTAACACCTCCCAATGTCGCTGATAAAACCGGGCAGGGAACCCATCTGGTCCAGGTGCTTTGAGAGGGCCCATCTGAAAAAAGGGCATCCGAAATTTCTTGGTAGAAAAATTCTTACACAAATCTTCATTCATGTCATCAGTAACCTTCTGTTCCATAATATCAACAAGAATTGATGGGTCAACCTGATCATCAGCCGAGAATAAGTCTTTAAAAAATCAACAGCCATGGATTGCATTACCTTTGGGTCATCGCACCATTCATCACTATGATTTTTCAGCCTTTTGATTTTATTTTTCCGGGCTCTCCATGTTGCCTGCCGGTGGAAATATTTGGTATTGCGGTCACCCTCTCAGAGCCACGCAATGCGAGGCGCTGCAACCACATCATTTCTTCTCGATATAGCAATTCATCCATACGGTCAGTAATTTGACGAATATCTGCCCTGGAAGCACTATTGTCAGCCTGTACAGCCTCCAGCTTGACTCTGAGTTCTTCCAGCTGTCTAGTCACCGTACCAAAATTCTGCTTGCTCCATGACCGCAACGCCACGCTGAACATGCACCAGTGCGCTAGCTATACCGCCTAGACCATCTCTATTCGGTGCCGAGCACCAAGCCTTCTTAATCTCCAGTGCCAAGGATTCAAGACGTTCCCACATGATCTCATATCTGAAAATTCTAGTCTTGTGTCGCTCCCAACTTTCCTTCTTGATTTCCAATAATAACGGGCAGTGATCTGATCTTGAAGACACCAAATGATGCAATGTTGTTTCATTAAACATGTCTCGCCAATTTGAGTCAGCCACCGCTCTGTCCAGTCTCACTTTCACATTTGCTCTTCCGTCCGACCATTATCATAAGTAAACGGCAAGCCCACGAACCCAAGATCCATTAGGCCACAATCATTCAACACATCTCTGAAAGCCGACATCTGATTCTCCGAGCGTGGACATGCTGAAAAATGCTCATAGCCCCACATGGCTTCATTGAAATCACCAATTAAGAGCCAAGGTTCTGCTGAAGCCCCTCGAAGACGCCGCATAAGCTCCCACATTAGGTGACGGTCTTCCGTCCGAGGCTCCCCATAAACAAAAGTGACTCGAAATCTGGGCGCACTTTGCGTCTCCCGCACATGCACATCAATAAACCGTTTATGTTTTTCAATCAAAGTAACATCCACTGTCTCATGCCAAAATAAAGCCAAACCTCCACCACCTGTACTAGAACAGTCCACTGCAATAACATTTTTAAGACCCAATCTCCACCTCAAATTCGCCACCACGATTGCCTGACATTCTTGTTTCTGACAAAAATACCAGACGAGGGATTTTTTTGCTCCAACGAGCAACAAGCTCTTGAACTGTCCGAGATCCCCAGCCCTCGGCAGTTCCAGCTGAATAGATTCATGGCTCCTGGACGGGCCTCACCATGAGGACCCGTCAGGTTTGGAGACATTTGATCATCTCCTTGTGTGTTGTTGCGTTTACTGTCACCCGCTTGAACATGAGAATCAGCACTGCTATCATGTATGTTCAGGTTGATATTGAACTCTAGCACTCGGTGCTTGCCAACAAACCCAACATCCTTTTTTGTAGACTGCAAATTCTTCCTGAAGAAAGGCCCGTAGGACATGCTCAAAATTATCGCCCGGCATACCACAATCATGTGAGCAGCCTTGCCCTCTGTCATGTCAGGGAACTCAGCATGAACATCCCTTTTTCTCTTTGCCGCCACTCCCATAGCTCCAGTCCCAAGAAGCCACAGTTTTCGATCCAAGCAGAGACCCTTTAACCCATACTCTGAACAAATTGCAGAAAGTCTGTACAACAGCCAACTGCGAAGAAGGTGCAAAAACAAGCTTTCACATACTCAAAAATGCATCTCTTTATTATTCCATCAATTGCATCACTAAAAACAGAGGTACAGTAAGTGAAGAGATGCATCAAGCTAGGACTGAACATCCGGAGCAGACGGATGAGGATATGAACTGACCGTGGCCGTCCCCAACCACGGCAGTTCCAGCAGTAAGGATTCATGGCTCCTGTCGGGCGCTACCATCAGCGCCCGACAGTTCGCCGGTAGCCCCAAGACCGGTCGCTGCCGAAACATTCAGATCCTCCCCATTGTCCTTCCCATCAGTCTTGCATGTACCTATTGTAACCTGTGTGCTTGCCTCCACCATAGCCTTTGAATTTTCAGTCACTCCCAGATCATGGCCTTCGGGAAAAATATTTTCTCCCAAAGCACACTTTTTAGTAGCTGGTGCTATCCCCATGCTCTCATCAAGGTTCTCCTCTCGTGCTCGCACAATTCTTGCATTTGTGATTGCTGAGTTGATGTTGACCTTGCTCTGTTCGCTTGAGTTTGCCTTTCCATGCGCTTCCATGTCCTTCTCTTCTTTTCTGTGGTAGCATCAGTCTGTGTCTTCACTGTATCAGCCTGTACCTGTTCTAATTCCTGGGTAGCATTTTCCTCGCTACCTTTTACATGCATGGTGCTAACAGTACTATCATTCTTGCTTTTACAGGCATTTGTTTATCTACAACAGACAAACTTCCTACTCCTTCCTGAACTAACTCAACAGCCTTGCTTACAGAAACAAACTCAGACGGGTTTGGAGCACGCCATAACTGGAGGGTTGGACGCTGACATTGTGCCTCACCCATAATGTTGGGAAGAAACCAGCACCTAGGATCCTCAAAATGAATTGGCATGACTCGAAGGTCGAAGCTGAAACTTATTTTCCTACCTTCTCGTGGCATGTCACATCTCGCCCTCCATGTGTCCTATGAATCCACAGAACAGGCAAAAATTTGGCAGTCTTTCATACCTGACCTGGGCCATCACTACTTCCTCGGTGATCTCATCGATCAGCTTGATTTCACGTTGTAGAGCTTTGTACAGCGGCAGTTGGACTCTGGTCCTAATGAACTTGTCGTCGATGCAGCCCCTTGCATTGGCATCAATTTTCATTGTGGTGCCAATGCAATTACCAGGTCGAAGGCAAGCTTCTTGGTAAGGAGGTAGAAGGGGATCTTCCTGAACTGCACCCACATCGGCACATGGGTGAAGAGAGCTGATGCGAAGGATCGGCATCTGCGGCAATCCCCTCCACGAGGAAAGCGTCCCCCCTTGTACTGCCAGGGGCCTCCAAGGATGGCGTACCTCCGGTCTCCTTCCTCGGAGAAGTCGAGGATGAATTTCCTGCCTGCATCCGACTCAATCAGCTTGCTTCCATGTCTCCCCTCAATTTCCATACTCTTTTCATGTGGTCGATCAGCTGCCTTGAGTTCACCAGCAGCACCGAGAGGAACAGGCCAACCGCAAGGAAGCGGGGGGCGTGAGGCCTCTCGTGCCCAGGGTGACATGTTGATGACCAGAGCGCTCTTCTCTTCATGGTTGCTTGACTCCGCCACCTCCTTCCCAGCACGCCTGATGAGACCATCAGCATGGCTTCCTTTGGTCACCTCCCAGGCTGGAAGATTGCTGCACAACAGCAAGGGCACCATTTTCTTTGTTGCTGAGTGTTGCCATTGGACCAAAACGTCGAGCACCTAGGGTGCACAAAATATTGGCAGTGATATGTTTGCTTGGTATGATTTGGGAACGGATGCACACCATGCTCTGTTCCTTTTATACTGCTCTCCTGAATCTTGTAACTGGCTTCTTCATACTCCAAATAAAAATTTGTAAATACCTGTAACTCCATATTTTCATGCAGCATCGTGGCCGGAATCTCCTCCTGCTCCTCATGAATTCCTTTAACTCTGACATTACAGGGGCTAAAAAGGACTTGAGGGGTCTGGATCCGGTGGCTCCTTGGATATCTCAGCACAAACACGATCAGTATCCTCCTGCACCTCATGAATTCCTTTAACTCTGACATTACGGGGGCTAATAGCACTTGATGGGGCTGGGTCCGGCGGCTTCTTCAATATCTCAGCAAGAACACGATCTGATTTGCTCTTTAGGACAGCAAGGTTCTTTTTCAGAACTTGTAGGCGGTGTACCAGGCTCTCCGAAATCCCATAGATTTCATCGATTCTAGTACATAGTGGGGATCGAAATTGGTTTCTGGGAAGATTAGGATGGGTGCGGGTGGCATCAGGGTGTGGTTTCTGTGGGTTTCTGGGTTCTGGGAATCGATTTCGTGGAGGGATTTTCTGATCGCCCTCAGAGGGACCCGGGAGACGAACAGACATGGGCATCATGTT
>JADLZK010011682.1:0-205086 GCA_015847255.1 Hyparrhenia diplandra
TTATAGATATCACAATAGTTCGGGTTTACGTAAAGGTCCTCGAAGAAGACCATACTATATTGAAGTCCTGGATCTGCGGAGAGGGCGACAACATTGTCCATGGCGATAATGATGACGAAGAAGTCGCCGGGCGGAGGGTTGCGGGGGCATCGAGGACGGGCCGTGCACTGGTGGAAGGACCGTGCAAAGCATCGGTTCAAGGTGGGTTGGTCGAGTCGGCGAGGAAAGAGCACACCGTGACCGATTGATATGGTTGGAACTGTCGCGCCGAGGTTGAAGATGTGGCTCGGACCGAGGGACCTGGGGGAGGGCGCGCTATTGAACAAGCACTAGGAGAAGAGCCACCTTGCTGCAGAAAGAGTTCGAGGACCAGGAGGCTGTAGTGTAAGGCGTACATAAAAAGAAAACAAAGGGCGTGTTTGGAAGGGTGGTCATGGCCAACCCGGCCCGGCGTCAGGCGTGGCCAGCAGAGCCCGGGACCCCACGGGCCACCCTCTCTGTTTGGTGCACTGGCCCAACCGAGCCTAGCCGGATTCAGCTCGTGTTTGAGCACATCCCGGGAGCATGGCCACCAGCCCAACCGCCACCAACTTCCCCTAATGGGGTGGTGTTTGGTGGCGGCCCGGCTGGGCAACCAGCAAAGCAAACACACACATGATTTGTCACACATACATCATTTAGCTCAACAGATTCACAAGATCAATTATCATAAGCCATCATAATTATCCATAAGTTTGCAATAGTCACTGTAAATTATCCCATCTCATTCTCATACATTCATTTTCAACATAAACACAATTACAAGAACATATAAATGAATGAAATCAACTTTCATTGGCCTCAGCTTTAATAGGGTGGATTAACAATGCTCTTTTCATTCATTGGCGGCTGCATGCAAAACAAGAAACAAATTGGAAATAGCATCGGTTTTATGTAAGAGAGAAGACGAAAAATCAATTCATGGCTATCATGGAACTCCTCGGGGCGTCATTCAATGCCATCATCTCCATCAAAAATTTTTGGCGTTGTAACCGAGTGACGCCTCACAAGGGTTTGATGGCAGCCATAAAAAGAAGTAGTGAACAAACAAAATAGCAGCCACCTCATATGTATGTTTCCATGAAAAAAACCGCGGGCTATAAAATTTAGCGGGAGGTTGGTCAAAATGCAATAGCGGCGCTATTAGCGCTATTTGGTGCTATACCGCTCTATTTGGCATTGTGACAAAGTTCTTTTGGCCGCTATTAGCGCGCTATTTCGCGCTATAGCACGCTATTTGTTTCAGTGGTATGTTTGCATCACGGGACATTTCGAATCCCTCTTGCTCCACAAAAAACAATGAAGTTGATGTGAAAAATGATTTGATTGAAATAAGTTGACCAAGGTTCCATCGGACACAAACATTGCAACACATAGATCATCACTTGCATCCATTGCACATAAAAGTCCAAACTCCAAAGCCACTACCACAACTAAGAGTGTGGCAATCAATACATTCTTCTAGCAACCATTCTTGCCACGATAAAAGCAAAGGATCAACCTCATTCTTGGGTCGATAAGAGCAAAGGGGCAGCCTCTATCTCATATTCAACAACCACCCTTGAATTGAAGTGGATAACAACCAGTTCATAGTCATTGTACATGTTGTACACAAAGACGAGGGGACATTTAGCACATACCGACTACACTCGTGCCAACTAGTATATATCCCGGGCTTTTTCCCCTTGAAAACAACATACCAATCGACCCATTGTGTTGTGCATAAGAAAGGAAAATGGTTTAGCAAATGAGAAGCTAGAACGAAGCCAACTCAAAAAATGGACATGTCTCGAAAATAGGAATCATCATAGGTGCCAACTCATGAAATGAGGAAACTATATCAAAACCATATAGATGGGGCCTCAACATATAGATGGCACTCAAAAAAATTCAACAAGTTGAGTACCTAATCATCATTGGTGGCTGCAACACGTAAATTTTGAACAAACATGGCAGCCATGGAATGTTCTACACCATCCAAAGGATGCCATCTAATTAAGCCACAGGACCTAATGGTTGCAGTCCTGAGGATGATGCTATAACACTTGATGACAACCATGAAACAACAGCAATAAGTAACCAAATATTTGCCACCTCGGGACCTAATGGTTGCAAGTGGTTTGCCTAAGCCATGAACACGGCCTGGTTCGAGCAGCAACACAAGTTGTTTGCTAACCCCACTAGGTTGAGTTTCATCGCCAAAGAAAAAACAGCCACCACAATAGTACAGAAGAAGGGCCTCAGCTTTACTGTACAACAAAAATCCTCATTGGTGGCACATAACATGACAACAAGGCTAGTTTCCAACAATAGTAAAGGGCCTCGGCTTAAAATGAAAGTCATGGAGGCCATGAAATCCATGGTCACATCCATACTCGACCAACAAAGACAAAGAAACAAGGGGCTGATGCTTGAGTATGGATGTGTCACACCTCCGACTTCGATAAACTACATGAAAAAGAAACGCCTCTTGTTTGCATCATCGGCCAAACCACACAAGTTACCTCAGATTTTAGACATTTGCATCAAAGGGAGTTTGTGATGTAATCTTCCACGAACTCCACACACCAGCTTCACTTGTTTGATGATTGGTGTCCGTGAAAGATTACATCACGCATCGCACCTAACAATAGGAATCATCATTGGTGCCAAAAATGGCATCAAATGCAAAACAATGAAACAACAAAAAGTGAACCATATAGGTGGAGCCTCACAGAATCATAGTCATGGAGGCCATGAAATCCATGGACACATCCATACTCCACCAACAACACAAGGAAGAAGGGGTTGTTGCTTGGGTATGGATGTGTCACATGGATTCGATGAACTACATGAAAAAATAAACACATCTTGTTTGCATCATCGGTCAAATTTCAGCAACATTTTGACAAATGTATCATCATTGGTGGCAGAAAACATTCGTGGCACAAAATAGGAATACAAAAGCCACCTCAAGTTTACTAAAAGATTGCATCATAGGCTTGTTTAATAATTAAAACTAGTGTACCAATATAGCAAAAAACATAGCAAGTGTGTGGAGTTGAAGAACATTGGTTTTTTTTGGAATGAAATCGGGGTTCTCAAACCACACACACATGATAGGCTTCAACACAAGTAAGGGCGTGTTTGTAAGGGTGGCCCTAGACATCAATATTAGGTGGCCTCAACTTCAAATTGGGGATCTTTGCACTTTAAACACAAGTAAGCATCATTGCTAGCTCAATAGGTAGGCAAGATGGAAAATCAAAGTCATGGAGGCCATGAAATCCATGGAAACATCGATACTAAAGCAGCGAAGCACAAGAATGAAGGGGATGATGATTTGGTATGGATGTTTCCCATGGACCCGATGAACTACATGAGAAAACAAACACATTTCGAGCCAACTCAGCGACATCTATGTTTGCATCATCGGCCTAATCTATTCCCCATGTAAAATGTGTGCGGATGCATGATTGAACAAGCCCCTAGTGCAAGCACTCAGCAGATCCATGTGCACAGCTCCTTGAATGAACAAGCCTCCCAAGTGCAAGCCAAATCAAAACAATGTAAACCCTAGCATCATGGCAACAAAGGAAGGAGGAGGTTGGGGGGGGTTGATTTGACCTTCAGTGGGTTGGAAGGAGGCACCGAAGTGGAGATTAGGAAGATGAGGAAGCAGATCCGGCACACATCAAACCCTAGGTCACCACCGGCATTGAGGGAGAAGAAGTGCGCCGCTAGGAGTACCAAGCGTCACCAGAACCACAAATCCACGCCGGGGGAACAAAGACTATTGAATTTGCCACTCAGTTAAAAGAAAACACTCCATCGCAGCCATAAATAAAAAGTCTCCCTCTGTCCAATTTAAATTATAGGTTAATATAGTTTTGCCCTAAGCCAAACTTATCTGTACAAATTAATTTATAGAAACCAGCATCATATCCACAACATCGAATGTGTTTATTTAATTTGCATGTCTATGACAAAATGAGTTACAAATTGAAATTATAGAAGTTAATGTATTTTTTCCTCAAAATGTCATTAAATCTGTAGAAATTAAACTTGGGACAAAACTAAGAGCAACTCCAACAGAGTGTATATTGCCCTCTGTAAAACCAAATTTAGTGATTTTAGATGATAGAAGCTTTCCAACCGCTTTTCTTTCTCACTCACCAATTTTCCCGTCTGCTATCCCATCAAAAGGTGTCATATATCCACTACTTGAAACAACATTTTTACCGAGTGTCAGAGGCTTTGCCGAGTGCCAAATTTCAGCACTAGGCAAAGGGCCTTTTGCCGAGTGTCACATGCACTCTGCAATGTCAGACACTGAGGCACTTGCCAAAGAAGGACACTCGGCAGCTTTCTCGTGGCTGCCACTTTCTTCGAGTATTGTATTCGGTAATTGCCGGTCTAGGTCATAGCGCTCCTACGAGCATGCGTGTGTGTGTGTGTGTTTGTGTGTATATACACTTTCTATACACCGGGTGTAGTTACACCCATATTCAAAAAAAAACACATTATGTATGTGTTCATACTTGTTTATTGGTTTGAGTATGTTTAGATACTCATATTAAGATACTCTAGATCTTACTACGCGAAAAAATTTCGATGGAACCTATATTTTTTAATATATTACATAAATTGCCATTCTTGCTGTATACAAAAAGTATATCTATATACTCAAAGTATGAATGCATACTTAACGTATATACCACCATAGATGGTCTAGTATGATCATATACTTCATCCACATGCACTTCGTTAGGTCATATATACCATAAATCTTGAGATATACACATGGGTGTAACTACACCTAGGGTGTAGAAAAAAATTTACCATATATATATATATAGGTATGATATGTATTACCCGGGGTACTGATTAATATGTAGTCCCCGAGCCCAAATCGCCGCACCCGAGCCAACCCAGGCGCTTCCACGTCGGGGTCTCGGACCCGAGCCAACCCATGCGCGCGCTCCCAGCGGTTTCCCCGTTCTCAGCTCCAATTTATCGTATTTTTTCCATTCTATAATTTCGAGATCGTGGGCCTCCGCCCGGTTTCTCTCGGCTTGGCAGCCCGACCTCCACCCTGCTTCCCATTCCCTCCGTCCGGCGGCGGCCTCCCATCCACGGCGGCGGCGACGGTGCGGTCCCTTTCCATCCCGGATGCCGCGGGGTGCCGGCCCCAAGCAGCGGGGTGGCGCGGGGCGGGTGTGGTTCAGCGTAGCGGCGGCGTAGAGGGCGGAGGAGAAGACTGCAGGAGGCGCGAGGTGGCAGCAGAAATCCTCCCGCAGTCCACGGTGCATCGTCGGGTACGGGCGGAGAAAGGAGTGGCGATTCGCCTGGCCACGCTCCAGCAACAGTAGTGGCAGATCCAAAGCGTCCTCCTCAGATCCTCTTCCCCAGCTCCTCATTTGCAGCATCTTCTCCTTCCCCTTCCTCACCCCTGCCCCTTCCTGATTCAATTTGATGATTCGAGTGCAGGAACCACCACGGTCAGGAGCTCTTTTTTCACTAACAGCAAGGTGGAGTCATTGTAATGATGTATTATGATTTCTGCTGCAGGACAGATCAGCCCCCTCAGCTCTAATCCTGTATTGCCTCGTTTGATACATGGATAGAGCAGATTTGTTCTGATTTTTCTGAGGTAAGTCATCTCACTCGCATGTTGCTTGCCATTGTTAGGACCCATGGAGGCATGGGGTAATTGATGAGGAATATATCAGTACTTTTTTTTCATCACAGAGAGCTAATTGTTGCTAAGATCTAATGACCTACACAATGCAATATTCAAATGTACACCATTCGTTAATTTGTTGGTGCTCAATTCTTTTTCCTGAAATGGCTAATTACATCCTAATCGTTGATTCCAGCAGCAGCTCAATTCTTCTGCAAAAGCAGGTGGACAACAGCACATCAGTAGCTTTGCTCTTCTATCAGGTAGCAGCGACAGTAGCTAAATAGTATATGTAGCTTGCTGACAACTAAAACGTTGTGGTTTTCTTCTCTGTTCTTTTCAGTCTGGCAGCAACTTGATGAACTTCAACAAAATTCCCCAGGACCGGTTTGAGATTATTAACAAAATGTTCACTTCAGGTATGAGGTAGAGACAATTAACAAAACTTGTTGTGTTGGCTCCATTAACATTCATGTATTACCATATTAATTTTTCAATGCACATTTCCTTAATTCTGTATTAGGGGTAATTTTCTGCTTACTTTGTTCATAGCATCTAACATGTGAAGATGATCCTGTGTTTGTTAATAAAATAATTATTTTTTGTTCGCTCACAATATATATATGTACATTTGGCCCGAGGCCCGTGGCCCGGTCCGAGGCCGGTCCGAGGCACGGCCCGGCCCGAGATGAGCGGGCCACGGGCGGCACGGCCCGATGGCGGGATCGGGCCATGGGCCGCAGGCTCGCCTGCGGGCACGGGACTGGTCCGGCCCGGTGAAAAAATCTGCTAAACTCTATTCCATCTCCCACCTGAACTTGGCCTGCTAAAGGCCCAACATGTGAACCTGAACATTATCATCAAAAAAAAAAAAAAAAAAATGAACCTTATCTTTTCTCCCGTGAGTCCCGTCTCCGCCCCGTAGTCGCATCTCGCGCGGACGCAGGGTCGCGGACGCGCCTCGTTCGGGTCGCCGCCGCCGCCACCGGGCGCTGCCCGCCGCGTCGCCCACCTCTAGCCAAACCTCGCCCCCGCCGTCGCTCCGCCACCGGCGCTAGCTGCCCACCTGCTGCCGCCCACCTCTAGCCGCGCTCGCCGCTTCCCGCCGCTGCCGGACTACCAAGGCCGGGAGTCGGGACCGACTCAGGGGCGGAGCTGGCCGCCCTCCACACGGCGGAGCGCGGGCAGCAAGCGTCCCTCCACGGGCGGAGCGCTGGAGCAAGCTACGGCGACGCCGCGACGAGGAAGGCGCGCTGCAGCAGCTCAGCACGCCGCCATGGTGTCGGGCCGGCCTGTAGCCCGCAGGCGGGCCATGGGCCGCAGGTGCGGCCCGACCGCCCGTGGCTCGACGCGGCGACCCGGGCCGTGCGGCCCGGCCCGTTATACATCTATACATATATATTGGCCCTGTTTGGTACCGCTTCACCAGCGATTTCGTGAGCAGCTTCACAGCTTCACCAACCAAACGACCCGCTCTCTCAACAGCTCCCTCCACAGCTCTCCTAAAATCACGCTGAGAGAAGCGCGTAGGCTTGGTGAAGCTGCGATTTCGCAGCTCCCTCCCGCTCTCTCGGTCCCTCCCGCTCTCTCTTGGTGAACCCTCCTAGCGCCGCCGCCGCCAGGGCCGGCCGCCGCCGCCGCAGCTACCATGGCCGTGCGCCGCCGCCGCTAGATGTATTGCCCCCGACTCCAGCTCTTTCCGTCTCGCTGCGCTCGTCTCCCTCCCGTAACCTCTCCCAGCGCCGCTGTCGCCGCCCTCCTCGTCCCTATGCACACTGGCACCCTCCCGCCCCTACGCACGCGGTACGGCCGGCCATCTCCACGGGCCAGCACGGCATCAGGCAGCTCGACCACGAACTAGATGCGGCATGCTGGGCCGTCACCGGGCGCGACTGCAAGAGCTGTCGCGAGGCGCAACTGTAGCCGGATCTTGCAGCCGGACGCAGTCCGCCACGGGGGTGTGCAGCTCGACTAGACACGGGCCGCTGGGATGCAACCACCAAGAAGACGACGACGGTGGCACGCAGACGGCTAGACACGGCCACTAGCTTGCCGGGGGCACGCAGACGACGGGGCACTGCCTCCAGGGCGCTGCCGCTGCAGCTCTAGGCCACCAGGGCGGGGACGACGGGGCTTGCGGCAACCGGGGCGTGGCCTCTGTGGCACGGCCGCCGGGAGGCAGCCGCTGCAGCTCTCGGCCACCAGGGCAGGGACGACGGGCTTGCGGCAACTGGGGCGTGGCCTCTGTGGCACGGCCGCCGGGTATGCGTTCTCCAGGATGGGCGGCATGCCCGGACGGGAGGAGATGGGAAAATAGGGGAAAAAGCAAAAGCTAAGGCCAGTATATTAATCTGTCTTTTTTCCATCGCATGAAGTTGTTTTGCCAAACACAAAGATTAAAACAACTCAGCTTCATTAGTAGAGCTACTCAAAGAGCTGCAAACAAAAAAAATCAGCTTCGATGGTGAAGCTGAGCTATGCCAAACGGGCCATTGTAATAGTTAAACAATCAATCAATTACGACATGCGTACGTGCGGGTCTGGTACTTTCGATCGGCTGTTTTTTTTTTTTTTTTTTTGACCAGTCATATCGGCTGGTTTTATAGTATGGAAAAACTCAAAACGGGTTCAGCAACACCGTGAGCATGCAGATGCCGATCTAGCTATGGCTAAATACAGTCCTCAACACGTACGTACTGCATTGCAATCCGAATCGAACAAGATTTGCACAAGGAGAAAAAGCCTGCAAGTTGCGATCTCAAGGTCGCCGCCGCGCAACGCAAAGCCCTGCAACTAGTGATCTGCCGCTGCGATCTGCAAGCATGCCGCCGCCTCCACCACCGCTGATGGACGAGCTCGTCGAAGAGGTCGTGCTCCGGCTCCCCCCATGACAGCCCGGCGAGCCTCGTCCGCGCCGGCCTCGTTTGCAAGCGCTGGTGGGACCTCGTCTCCGACCCCGGCTTCCGGCGCCGGTTCATCGACTTCCATGGCCGAGCACCGCCCATGCTCGGCTTCTTGATTTACTCTAATCAGGCCACTCGCTTCGTTCCCACGTCGACCTCCGGCGGCCTGCAGCCCCATGCCAACCTCCACGGATTGAAAGCGTGTGACTCGCGCCATGGCCGCGTCCTCCTCCGCCGCATTGGTCCCGAGCACCGCTGTTCCATCCGCATTGTCGTCTGGAACCCTATCACGGGCGAGCAGCTGAAACTCCCTGACCCGCCACTGTGGAATCCACACGAGTGGACCGCCGCCGTGCTCTGTGCCACCGTCGGTGCCACCACTGGCGGCGAGTGCGACCACCTCGACTGCCATCGGGGACCTTTTATCGTGGTCATTGTGGGCACCAGACAGAGCAAAAATTTTGTTTGCACCTACAATTCAGAGGCTGGTGCATGGGGTCAGCCAGCATTTTTTGCTCTGCACTACGGTGGCTCTATTGACAGATCGGTGCGCAGCGTGCTTGTGGGGAACACACTCTACTTCGTGCTTCACGAGCTTGAAGATTACCCCAAGATTTGGAACAATTGTCGAGATTTCGACGAGTCTGGAGAGGATGATTATCAAAATTCATATGAGTATAGTTGTCGGAATATCATCGAGTATAATCTGGGTACAAGGGGAATATCAGTTGTAGAGCTACCTGGAGCGTACTACTGCAGGAGTAAAATTGAGCTCACAACCATGGAGGACGGCCGCCTAGGATTCGTAAGAGCGGGGTATTATTCGACACTTCACCTCTGGTCGAGGGACGTTGAAGAAGCTGCAGGATGGGTGCTATGCAAGACCATTGAGCTCAATCATTTGTTCCCCGCTCTTGTTGATCCATGGCAATGGGCTTCGGGGTGTTATTTAGTTGGCTCCGCAGAAGGAGTCGGTATCATATTCTTGTCATCCAAAGATGAGCTCTTCACCCTTGATCTAGGGTCTGGCCGGGTGACCAAGGTCTATACACATGGAAGCTCATGTCTCACTATTCCCTACATCAATTTCTACACTCCAGGTACAAAGCATCCATCCCCCCACCCCCCAAAAAAAAAAAAAAAAAAAAAAACTTTGGGCTCAGTACATATATAACTTGCTTACTTTTTTCCGTAGTGAGGAATTGGTTTAATTAAATGAACTACTGTATTTAATTTCAATTCGATAATCATCTATTATATATCTTGGAGAATAAATCCACAGGGAAATTTTAAATTATATCTCTTCTGTTCAATAATTTGAACAAGTGATGTCATTACCTCGTGTAGCTGTGGTAATAAACATTTGTTGAGTCAGCAGTGCGGCAACTCTAGTAGGAGATCCACTACTAGATAACTGATTTTCCGTGGCGGAATTTTTCGATTTTTGCGTGGCGGTTTTTAAAACCGCCACCAATGGAAGGTCACGGAAAATCACACGCGATTTTCCGTGGCGGTTTTTGGAAACGAAAATGCCCGCCACCGTTAATAGAATAAAAAAAGAAAAAAAAATCAAATCTGAAACCTAATGGGCCCGGCGGCCCGATTAGGGTTTTCTGGCACCCGCCGCGAGCTCCCACGCCGGATCCGCCTGCCCACCACCGCCGTCATGGCCCCGAGAGCCGCCGGCTGGGAGCTCGCCCGGAGGAGACAGATCGGTGGCGACCTCCCACGCCACGACGCCGGGCCACGAGCTCCCACGCCGGATCCACATGCCCGCGTGCTCGTGGACGCCGGAGCCGGGCCGCGCTTCGGGGCGCCGCCGCCGCCCCGCGCCTCGCACCCGCCGAGCCACCGCGGGTAGGGCCGCGCGAGGCGGGTAGGGCCGCACCCTCGCCGCCCCGTGCCTCCGGCGGCTCGCGCGCGCGCCGCCGCCGCCCGCCCGCGCCTCAGCCCGCCGACCCACCACGGTGTGTAGGGCCGCCGCGAGGCCGGAGTAGGGCCGCACCCTCGCCGCACCGCGCCTCCCGGGCTTCAGCGTGCGCCGCCGCCGGATTGCATGCATGGGAGAGGAGGTCGCGCGTTGGGGGCTGAGAGAGGAGGGAAAAGGAGGGAGTGGATACGGGACTTGGAGAGGGAGAGAGGTGAGCGCGTTGGGGCTGCTGAGAGAGAGAGAGAGGTGAGAGAGAGGTGGAGATGAAGTGTTTGGAACCCTAGCTTTGATATATATATATTTGTGGCCATCGAACTGGGCTTTTGGGCTGATGGGCTGGGCTTGATTTTGCGTGGCGGGTTAATTACAAAAACCGCCACGAAAAATAATATTTACCATGACGGTTTTTAAAACCGCCACAGTTAATTAAAAAAGACCGTCACGGTAAATCAAGCTATTTAACGTGGCGATTTTCCAAATGTCCGCCCACGGAAAATCATTTGAAACGTCGTGCAAAATCATTGGCCAAGTTGATTTCTTAGATACAATTAGTGTTATTTTTAAATACTTTGTATTTGTTATGCAGTATTCGGGGCACCATCTTCACTCGAGGAACCAAGAACGAGTACCTCAAGTGACGCTTGAGTTTGTCCAATTAATCAAGACGGGTTCAAATTCAAAAATTCTAAATAATTCCTCAGGAAATGGGTAGAAGGACCGGACAAAACACTTAGTATTTTTTGGAGTACTTTCAGTTTTTTTTCTGCTCCAAATTATCATGATAAGTTTCGAGAGATGGTGCAATATTGTAGATGGAATCTATTGTATTTTGTAGTCATTCGACTTAACTTTGTTTGCTTGTTGAGTATACATAATCTACTTCTACTACACCTATATGAGAAACCCCACTAGGGGAATTCTCTCAACATGCAGCTATGCCACCTAAGGGCATGTTCGGTTGCAATGGATTAATTCCATGCGGATTCATTTCTAGAGCAGTTGTGGGTGGGGAGATCGCATAGTTGCCGGAAGTCTTCATGGGACTTCATTCTCGCTGCATGTAATCTCCGCGACGTTCTTATGCACGTAGCATCCGAGTGGGTTCATTCCAGGACCCTGGTGGCCAGGATTCATTCCAAGCGAGATGAGGGTTTTTTTTGCTGCATGTGACCTTTGCAAGATCCTCAAATAGCCTGCAGGTACACACATTTTAGGAAGGAAACCGGGATTGGATCCATGTGGTTGCATGTCCACAACCGAACGAGCCCTAAGCGTACTCCACACAAACACACCCGATCCTCAACACTCGCCGTTTCTCGACCCCCGCCTGAAATTGCCACTACACAATGAAACGAAGGGTCCTCGGCTCCTCGCCTCCTCCGCGTAATCGATAAGTCGTCCGACGCACCAAGCTCCACCCACGCGCCGCCGCCTTGGCCGGCATGGAGGTAGGAGAAGGAGGTGTCCGGACGGGGATTCTGGAGGATGGCGCCGCTGCAGATTGGGGAAGAGATGGAGACCGTCCGCTCGCCGCCCATCATGAGGAAGTCGGACGACTGCCGCCGCTACCTCCCATGGGCACATCGCGATCGGAGCCCGTCCTGCCGCCTCCCACGGGCACACCATGATCGCAACCTGCCACCTCCTCCGACGGCACGCTGGATTGAGGAGGGGAGGTGTGGGGCAACAGCAGCCGTGTGTCGGCGTGTGGAGGAGTAGGGCAGAGGGAAGAAGAAGCTACGGTAGGACCTAAAGGCGAAGTGGGGAAAGAAGGTCACAAGCACAACAGGATGGTGCTCACTGCGGTTGCTCGATGGGCTCGACGCTCGCACAACGGGATGGTATTTGTGGATCCGATCCCGTGGCCTATTGTGTGGCATCTAGACGTGTGACCAATAAAATCGCACCACATGACCGTGGTTTTTAGAAAACCTTGGGTTGTTTCAGAAAACCATGGGTGGCGCCGGTGGTTTTCCACCGCGAGCAGGCCCAACGCTGCAACCTACCCTGCACGTGTTGCCAATCGCGTGCTGCAGATTTAAGGTGACGGTTATAATTAAAAAAACAACATCACGTAGTTTGGTTACTAATTGCTGGATTGAATTGATTATTTTGTTCATTTGAAGAGTTTGTTTGGTAGTATTGACACGTTCTTTGTTGTATTAAACATGTATTAGTTAAGTCTACAAATTTCTCTTATAGTCCTCCTTCATACCCGCGACAACATGCGGAGAATTCATCTAGTATAGAAGACAAAAAGAACCCCTAAAATTTTGGCATCCTTTTTTATGTGATGTCTCTACAACATGTATATCCATAACAAATGCATTTTGTCCTAAAATTAAGAACACAAACCAGCTGTCACAAATTTTGTGTTTTAAAAAGACAGGTGAAGCAGATAATATTCTTTGAAAGATGTGCAATTCTGCACTTGCAGAGCCTTTTCAACTTCGTACAATGATCAACCAACTAAGTACAATGATCAACCAACTAAGCACTCAACTCCACTATTTGCTCAAAAATTAACCAACTTGGTTAAACATAACCCAACTAACAGCTTGACTGACAACTCAATTGTACAACTCATGAGGATCAAAAAACGAAAATTGAACAACTCATGCCATGGTTTTAGCAACGAAAACAGATGTTAATATTATCTTGCCAAAATCCAACAACACAATAACTTGTTCATACCACACGGGAGAAGGGTACACTACTAGAAATAAATCTTTTACAAGCCACTTAGCTTTTATTAACCGTGGTGGTTAAAAAAACCGCCACCATTGATCAATTAACCTCGATGGTTAATATCTTTTAACCGTGACTGTTATTTTACAAAAACCACCACAGTTAATCAATAAAAACCGCCACGGCTAATTTCAGTCCATTTCAGCCCATCTAGGCCCATTAACTGGTTCCTTGTATAAATTGGAGACTAGGTTTTCACTCCCTCATCCCTTCACTCCATAGCGCATCCCCTGCCCTCCTCTGCGCCAACGCCCCTCCCTTCCCGTCTTCCTCGCAGCCCCCCATCCTCTCCAGCGGTCTCTCTCCTCTCACCGGCAGCAGTGCGTGGGACGGGCAGCGTAGGGAGCGTGGCGGTGCGCGCGGCCAGGACATGCTGCTCCTCCACCGACGCGCGGATAACCTCCTCCAACGACGCGTGGCGGCTCAACTTTGATGACGACGACCACGCGCGGAGGCGGCAATACCAGATCCCGCCGTCTCGGAGCGGATCTTGGCGTTGGTGAGCCGGATCCAGTCACTCGGAGGCCAGATCTGCGTTCTCCGACAGCGACAACAACGCCCTCGGCGGCGGGGCTCTCCCTTCCCTCCCTCGGGTTGTCGACGGCGGCAGCAGCAGATCCCGCCGTCTCGGGGCGTTTCTCGGCGTTGGTGAGTCGGATCGAGTCACGAAGGCTGAATCCACGTGCTGCGGCGGCAGCAGCGGATCCCGCCGGTGGCGGCAGCAACAACGAACTCAGCGGCGGGGCTCTCCCTTCCCTCCACCGGCGACGGCACACACTTGCACGACGAGGAGACCGGAAACCTGAGCGGCGAGGACACAGATCTAGGCACGTTAGGGTTCCAGATTGGGCCTTTTCGTTCCTTTTTTATTTTTTACACCATTAACCGCGGCGGTTTTATTAAAAAAACTGCCACAGATAATTATTTACCGTGGCGGTTATTGGGCATCTAGAAAACCACCACGGTTAATCCATCGATTAACCGTGACCTTAGCTCGGTGGCGGTTGCAAAAACCGGCACGGAAAATAAAAAAAAACCATCATGAAAAATCAGTTTTGTAGTAGTGGTATCACCTTTGTTAAAAAAATGTTGCAATTAGGGATGCAACGGATGGTTTCTGGTTTGGGAGTGACCATGACGTTTGATCTGGTGTTGACAAAAGGACAATGAGAGTTTGGTCTACGAGACCTATTAATCTTCGTATCTCGGCATAGTTAGTTGACTTTCAATGCAACGATCTCGACCTCTTCTTTTGGTCGATCTCGACCTCTTCTTTTGGTCTGTTCTATCGCAAGGCCTCAAATCCTCAAAACTTTGTTTTGATGGTGAAGGATTGTAAGCCTGTGTTAGTGTGTTACTTGGAAGATTCCTCTAGCCGATGTTCATTATGTGAATACTAGCTAGATCTCGTTGTCAGCTGTGGATGGAATTTGCGTTGTCCAAAGCCATATATGTTTGGCGAGGGTGTTTCGAGGTGGCCCTTTTCTTTGCTGTCTTTGCAATGCGATCTCCAAGCTTGGGTAGGCAGTGACGTCCGAAAGGAGAAGATGCCTGATTTTATCTTTGATGTACGTACGCTTATTTTTTTTAGATGAGGTTGCTTTTCGTCCTTTTTGCCCATCAGTTGTACTAGCCTTTGTTTTCCTTTGTTTTTGTAATTTTTTCAAAGAAAGTAGTGGAAAAAAGTATTTTTTTTTTTTGAGCAAAAAAGTATTTCAGTTTTGCAACGTGCAGGATCGAAGAGACCCAGAAATCCATCGCTTCCACTTCCAGTACCGAGCCCAAAATTCGCTCATGGGCCGCCGTCGTCGTCTACGCATATGGGCCCTGCAGCTATCAATTGATCTTTACTCAAAAAAAAAAAAAAAAAAAAAGCTATCAATTGATCAACGGCCCATTATCTCACTCCCTTTCTCTCTTGTGCGCTGATAAATGCGTCAGAGCAGTTTCGCCAGTTTCACCTCGGCCGCCCAAATCGCCTCGCTCGCTCCTCTCCATGGCGCAGCAGAGCGGCGGCGGCGGCGCCGTCGCAAAGAAGCTAGTCTCCTCCTCCGCCGCCGATGTCTACACCGGCGAGGACCGGATCAGCGCACTCCCGACGATCTCCTGCTGCTCATCCTCGTCTGCCTAGGCACCACCGCGGAGGCCGTGCGGACCAGCGTGCTCTCCCACCGCTGGCGCCCTTGTGGAAGCGCCTCCCGAGCTCCGCTTCCACAACGCCCCCGACTTGCACCGGATCCGCGAGCTGATCGACGTCCCGACCCCGATCCGGAGGTTCGGCCCGGAGCTCAACTTCCTCTCCGTCGGGACTGAAGGGCCGACCCGAATCCGCGGCGGCCTTGCTGTCCCGCCGCCCGCGCGCCGGGTGACGGGGGCCTCGTCTTCCACAACCACCGGTGCGGAGACCAAGTCGATGCGGTGGCGCAGCGAGGAGAGGGGCGTCGTCCAGCTGCCCCGCTTCACCAAGACTGGAGGATTTGTGCTCGACCTGGGGTTTCTGGTGGTCGCACCGCCGTCCGCCGGCACCTTCACCCGGCTCACCGAGCTCCGCTTCCACCGCGTCTTGTTCCAAGGCCGCCGGCTCGGTGATGTTGTCTCCTCACCTCGCTGCCCTAGCTTAAAGAGGCTTAATATCCAGGCGTGCCGTGACATAGATGCTGGTGAGCTCACCATCCGCTACGAGTCTCTCCGTTGGATCCATCTGCGGGAGCTCGCTGGCTTCCGGCGGCTCACAATGGTGACCCCAGCTCTACAGCGGTTAGATATGGCTTATTGCCTTGAAAGTTATGATCAGGAAGATTATGAGAATGATCAGGAAGATTTTGAGAATGATGATGGTGATAATGGTGGTGGAGGTGATGGTGCTGCAGAAGGTAATGCTCATGATCCAATTGTTTACATCACAGCGCCTCATCTTGAGTCCCTGCGGTGGGATGATAGGTATGATCCACAATATGTGCATTTTGGCAATGTCGGACAACTAAAACAGCTGAGCAGCTATCTATGTGTACATGTGCCACAAGACAATGATATGAATAAGAACTTCCAGAGGCTCTTACAACGATTTCAGGTCCTCGAACAACTTACTCTCTTGCTTGTTCTTCAAACGGTGAGTTTAATTTGGAGTATTGGAGTATTTTTTTAAAATATATATGTTTTTAAAAGTATTGTGTTTTATTAGAGATCATGTGTTGCAACGGAACCCAATACCTATAGGAATTGAACCCAATATTCCCATGCGCAGGAGTTTCAAGATTTGAACATTAAAACGAGTGCCCTATATAGTTAAACAATGTGGCTTACACTGAGGTTCGTTTTCTAGAACTAAAACAGTTCTTCTAGTTGAGTAATAATGAGCTAAACGTTTTGGAATTATACTCAATTGCAACATGTGGGGCTAAATTTTTTTTTCATGGTAGTGGTCTTATTTTGAAATTTGTGATGCTTGAATGGGAACACACACTTTATAATTCTGATGATAAACTAGTGTTTCATACATCTGAGTGGTGGTGAAAACTTCAAGGGAACATGAACTATTTGAGTGGTAAAAACTTGAGCAATTATGATTTGTACTCGCACAATCTATATTATTAGTATCAACATTTTACAATTGGGAAGTGACTTCATAGTTATAAGATGTGCAATTGCTAGTTTTGCATAGGAAATGTTAGATTATAAGATCCATTTGTGTGTGGTTGTCAGTTATTTGAAAATTGGATTCTCTTTTTTTTTTTTTTGCCTTGCCTTTACATATGATCTCTAATTTTTCTGCTAATTTCTTATGGATTGATAGGACTTGGCAGATGACTTACAATATGCGATGGGAGACATAACAATGCTTCCTAAAATTATGTCATTGACACTAATTGTACCCAACAACAGCCATGCTTTTGGAGCTGCTTGTTTTCATCTGCTCAGGATGTGTACTGATATACAGAAATTGACATTGCAGTTTTATCAGCCACAAGACTTGGAGGTAAAGCTCTATTTGTTTGCTTAATTAGTTGCTAGGAAGTTATAGAAAGTAACATTTAAATTTCGTATAATGGCATGGTTTGATCTTTGAGTTTAATTTCCTTCTTTTCCCATTTATAATGAGTTGTGGGTTGACACTAATACTCTGTGCTAGGTTGTTGTTTCACAAACATATTTTCTTTTGTCTGAATGACAAGGCTTTGTTTTACAATTTTTACAATGGAGTACACTTTTTTGTACCTAGTGTTATCATTTAAGTGATTACAATCTGTTGACATATATGGAAATGAGGGACCACATGTGGTAGTGCGATCAAAGGTGCACCTTAGGCAACTGCCACATGTGGTAGTGTAGCTAGAGAGGTGCCTAGCATAACTGCTGCGCATGGGAATATGATCAGGGCAGAGCCTAGGTGACTGCCGCATGTGGCGGTGCGGTCGGTAGGGGTGCTTTGGTTCCTTAGTGAGTATAGTTGTCCATGCAGCCCAAGCATATTGGCCTGGCTCGTGGCCCGGCCCAAGCATGGCCCGGCTCGGTGACCTATGGGCCCTGTCTAGCACAGCTTGGGAGAGCAGGCCGTGCCTAAGCTACACCCAAGGCTTGTGGTAGACACAGTGGCAGATCGTCCTATTAAGAGTCCCACCCCTCGCAAACCTTAACTTCTTCACTCCCTAGCCGACAACCCCATGCTACACAATCAAGAAAGAGAGTGGATGGGAGTAATCTTTAGTGCATTGCTTGCTTGATTGCATCTAGTGCCACTTGAAGATCATTATGGCCAGTGGATTTTGTTAGACTAGCCTATTGTTAGGCCAGTGGAGTGCCTACGGGCCTCTGGTTGTACTGTGAGTGTGTGAGTAAGTTTAGGCATGGAGACCTGGCATGGATGGCCAGGAATGCTCCATGTCTAATATATGTATATCGCACTCGAATCAATCAAGCATTATTCCCGTGCCTAATCTCACTTTCATGGTATCACACGCCTAGGTTAGACACACAACTCCCAGCTGCACCCGCGCGCGGCTACTCACCGCGCCGCGCTTCTCCCAGCGTGCCGGCTCCTCGTCGCGCTGCGCTACCCCCCGCGCCCGGCCCATCCCCGTGCGGCCGCTTCCCACGCCACGATGCCTAGGACCCCGCCCCTCACCTCCACGGGGTCGAGATCGGACGCCCGCTCGGGAGCCACGGACGGCGGCAGTAGCGGCCCAGAGGCTACCGCCGCCTCGATCGAGTGCGAGGCCGCCCGCGACGCAGCCTTGGTCCGCGCCTCCCAAGCCAAAGAGGAAGCCGTGACCGCGATCAACGACCGTGAGTCCGCCGCAACGAGAGCGGGGAGGCCCTCATCCGCACGGCCCGCAGCCGCCCCCGCCCCCAGCACCGTCCGCTGGTGGTACTACACCTAGAGGTGGGGGCGCCTAGAGGTGGCCCTCTCGACCTGCTTGTGACGCCATGCCGCTTCACGAGGCGACCGCCCTCCGGCCTACACTCCCAGGTCGCCGCCGTCGGCAACATCCGCAACCACGTCACCACCATCCCTCGGCGCCGACTCCGGCAACTACAATCGGTGGCGCGACGAGTTCCTCCTCATCCTCGGCAAATTCTCCCTTCTAGGCCATGTGCTTGAGGGCGATCCCGTCCATGCCTCTTCGGATCTGGGCGTATGGATCGCGTCATCAAGTCATGGATCGTGGCCACGCTGACCGGCGACCTCGGCGAGATCATCTCTCGCCTAGGGCTCCACCGCACGCCACGCCTTTGGTTCGGGCCGTCGAGTCACGCGATTCCTCGGCAACCGCGAGGCCCGCTCCGACCACATGGAGATGCGGTTCCGCAACCGTCGGGGGACCTCAACGTCACCAACTCACGCCGCAAGCTGAAGAAGATGGCCACGATCTCATGGCCCTCGGCGGTCGCCACCAATCGCACGCTGGTCCTCAACGTGATCCGGGGCCTCAATGAGTGGTTCGACCCACGTCGGCATCGCCGCTTCATCGCTCGCCCCTTTCCCACCTTCCCGGAGGCCCGTGATGACCTCGTTCTTGAGGAACTCCACGATGGAGAACAAGGAGGTCCCGCCACCGCCCGCTGTTCGCTTGCTCCTCCACGAGACCCTTCCCCTGCCGGCCTCGGGCCCGGCAAACACGGGAACTCCAAGAACTCCAACGCCTGCCGTAGCAAGCGCGGCCGGTGCCAAAGGAAGCTCCAACACCAGCGGCAACTCCTCCGGCGAGCGGCGTTCACCGTTGGTGGCTCACAAGCCCGGCGGCAGGCGGCGCCTGGCACCCCGCCTCCGGCGGTCGCCCCGGGCCAAACCTCTACAACCCATGGATGGGCTTCGTTCGGATGTGGCCGGGGCCCGGCCTCCGCTAGCCCCCATCACCGGTGCCGCCACACCTGGCGGGCACAGCAGCGGAGAGCAGCATGCCCGAAGTAGCGATGGCAGGCCCTACTTTGCGGCGGCCAGGCGATGTTCACACAACAGCTGCCGGTGCCGCCCCCGATGGTTCCGGCTAGTGGGTCGCGCGGGTTCAACCCCTATGGCTGACTGCCGTCTTGGGACCCCAACACCCTCGCCGCCTCCTTCAAAGACAACGACGCTGAACCCCGGCCTCGACCGACCGGTACTTCGACTCGGGTGCTACATCACACATGATATCTCGGTCTTCCTCCCTTTCACATACTTTCTTCCCGCGGTACCCTACCGTTCATCCATTATTGTCTGTAACTTGGCTCCACACTTCTGTCACAGACCATTGGATCCACGAGTTATCTCCCGCTTTTTTGTCTTAATAATGTCCTTGTGTTCTCACAAATTATTAAGAATCTCAACTCTGTTTCGCAAATTAATACTTTTTCTGTTGAGTTTGACCCCCGGCCGGGTTGTTTTGTGAAGGTTCTTCCATCTCGAGAGAGACCGTCGGTTGTAATAGCACCGGGCCATTGTATCCACTCCGACCTACCTCCAGCGCACTCCACGGTCGCCCGGTCGTCATCCCCACTCGGCATCGGCGCCTTGGCCACCCCGTCCACGAAGCTTTGTCCAAATCGGCGTCAAGTGTCTCCGTCCCATTCAAGATTGCTCGAAGTTGTGTCATGCATGTTAGTTAGGGCGCCATGTTAGGTTGCCTTTTTTCATGAGTCTAGTTCCCGTGCTTCCAATAAGTTTGACCTCATACATTGTGATCTATGGACCTCTTCGGTAGTGAGCATTTACGGTTATAAATATTATTTGGTCATTCTTGATGATTGCACTGATTACTTATGGACTTTTCCCTTACACTTGAAATCTAACACATTTAGCACACTCACCAACTTCATTGCCTATGCCTCTACTCAGCTCAACGCCCGCGTCAAGGCTGTCCAGTGCGACAACGGCCGCGAATTTGACAACTCCAGCTCCCGGCAATTCTTCCTCACATAGGGCATCCATCTTAGTATGTCCTGCCCCTACACCTCGCCACAAAACGGTAAAGCTAAACGCATTATCCGTACCATCAATAATGTTGTTCGCTCCCTGCTGTTCCAGGCATCCATGCCTCCGTCCTACTAGGCCGAGGCACTCTCTACAACCACATTTCTTCTTAACATCTTGCCTACCAAGACTCTAGATTTCTCCACACCTCATCTTTCCCTCCTCAGCAAGCCACCCACCTATAGCCATCTACGAGTCTTTGTTTGCAAATGTTTTCCCAACATGTCGGCTACCGCACCCCACAAACTCGCTCCTCGACCTGTCCTCTGTGTCTTCCTAGGATACTCCGCTCATCACAAGGGGTACCACTGCCTTGCCCTCTCCACCAATAGAGTCATTGTCTCCCGGCACATCATCTTTGATGAAACAACCTTTCCCTTTGCTGAGCGTCACGGTCCTAGTGCTCCAGCGGACCTTCAGTTTCTCGAGGATGATTCTACTGACTCTATGCTCCCTCCTATTGGGTCGGTGCACAAGTTTTTGTTTGCAGGCACACCCTCCGATGCTCCTGCCCCGGTGCCCTCTTTGGTCACTCGCGGGGCGTGGGGGCGATCCCACCATGGACACGGCCTCGGAGACCTTGCATCCGCCGCCAATGAGCCGGACCGCCGTGGATCCGCCGTCGCGTAGCAGCCGTCCGCCCGGGATCCACCGCTAATGAGCTCGGCGTCGTGGATCCGCCTCCATAGACCGCGCCCAACCCGGATCTACATGGATACCGAGTGAGAGGTAGAGATAGGGAGATGGAGAGTAGATCGAGACGGGAGAGACCGCGACCAACTTGTGACCTTGACCGTGATCGAGATGGGGAGGGGGCTTATTTGGAGGATGGCCATGCTACATGGCCAGCGACGTGGGAGAGTAGAGGGAGGGACCTTGACCGCGATCGAGAAGGGAGGGGAGGCGTCGGAAGGGACCTTGACCAAGATTGAGAGGGGAGGGCGCGGCGTCGGGAGGAAGCGAGATGGGGAGGCGCAGCCGCGGCGGGGAGACTTGGGTTCTGAGATTACAGATATATGTGAGAATTTGCTAGTGGGTTGGGTGGGCCTTTGGAATGGGCCTGATTTACCGTGGACGGTTATTTTCTATTAACCATGGTAGTTTTTTGTAAAATAACCACCACGGGACATTAACCGTGGTGGTCATTTTACAAAAACCGCCACGGTTAATCTATTAACCGTGGGTTTTTTTCTGGCGGGGGCTCTGGGGGCACCGATTTTCCAAAAATCCGCCACGAAAAATGATTTCCAAACTTATTTGTGTAAAATCAGGCGTGTAGTTGTGACAAGTGAGGTCTCAAGATTTTATTTATTTTTTGGTTTCGAGGATGTGCTCGGTTCGGTTGCTTAACCCGACCTTTAGTCCTAGAGTGGCAGTCCCCATTCGAAAACGGTATAAATGGGGTTGGGAACCGTATTGTAGCCATGTTCTCGAGTAGTGCGAGCAAGACATCAAATGCCACCTCACCACACCGTACATGCCCCAATAAAACAACATGGTGGAACCGGACGGTGCTAAGGATGGCTAGGAGCATCTTTGAAGTCCAAGGGATGTCGCTGGTTGTGGGGGAGGTGGTCGTGGCGTCCATCTTCATCATCTAAACCAATCAAACCTTTTGAAGCCTGGTATGGTGTTATGCCTTCGGTCCTTTTCTTTCGTACATTTGGGTGTGTGGCACATGTGAAGGTGGTCAACAAGCGACCAATAGAATCTAGATGACAGTACCCCAATGGTGTTCATTGGGTGCAGCCGAAGGTCCAATGTGTATTGGTTCTATAACCTAGACATTGGTCATGTGATTATCACATGTGACATGGTGTTCGAAGAAGCAAAGGCATGAGACTAGAACAATGTCGGTTACACTAGAGAGAGGGGATGGTGAAGCTCCGTGGTGCATATCCTACCAAACCAGAGTTGGAAGGCATGAAAGACATGGCATCCATGTTAGGCGCAAGCGACACAGTGCCCGCGCCTAGCTCACCATGGGACTCGACGTCTATGCCTAGCTCACCATGGCACCCATGCATGCTTAAGCGGTAGGCTATACATCTCCATCAATAGTCGGTACACCTCCGGCCTGACTCCACTAACGAGGTGGAGTTCATGTCAGCGGCTTATGACACTCGGACCTTGACACTAACCACGGTGATGAAGCGCCTCTCTGGTTCAGGAAGTTGGAGAATGTGCTCGGGGCCGGTCAGATTCTAGGGTTGGCAAAGCAGAAGTTTGTGGTCAATGAGGACTTGCTCCTTGCCACTAGCGATGTCCGCAGGCCCAATGTGATGATGGAGGAGATGGCTTCCATTGAGCTGAATAAGATGTGGACACTTGTTGGCGATCCTATAGGCCATTGCCCGTCGACCTAAAGTGGGTGTACAAGCAAGCGCAACGGCGAGGGGTGTCGTGAAGCATAAGGCCCACATCATCACCAAAGCTGCTTCCAGTTGTCTTGGATCGACTATGATGAGGCGTTTGCCTCGGTTGCATGAATGGAATTTGTGCACATGGTGCTCGCCGTCGTAGCTTAGATGGGTTGGCCTGTGCATGAGATGGATGTCAAGTTAGCATTTTAATGGTGAGTTGGAGGAGGTGTACGATCCAACAACCAGGGCTTTTGCTACCGCTGGAAACAAAGGGAAGGTGGTGCAAAATTTGAAGAAGGCAGGTAGTGGGGGCTTCGCCAAACCCTCAGCGTGTGGATGTGAAGTTGCACAACAGCCGGTGCAAACTCAACATTGCTTGGTGCTCAAGTGAACATGGGATGTACACCAAGGTCAGCGATTGCCATGACACCATTACATTGGGGCAAGCAATTTATGTAGGCAAGCTCTTTGGAGAAGGCTGGTTTGGGAGCGTGCAACCCGTGCCACACGCTAATGGAGGGCCTGGGCTAAAGCTACGCCAAGAGCTCGATGCCGAAGATTGATGCGACGATGTATATGACTTTGGTGGGCGGCTGCGCTATCTAGTTCATACTAGGTCGACATCACATTTGTAGTGGGATATGTGTCTTTGCTTCATGGAGAAGCCAAGGCAAGACCACCTGTTGTCATCAAGCACATCCTACGGTACATCATCACCCCGCGATCGACTATGACATCATCTAACCCTAGCACCACAACACCGACATCAATCGACATGCTACATGCTAACCGGGTACACCGGCGGTGACTTGGGGAGATATTGATGAGGAGCACTCGAGACGCCATCTTTTTTTCCTTGGAGACACACTTGTGTCATGGTAGTCTTGGATACGAAGATAGTGGCCCTCCACGACATGTGAGTTTGAGTACATGACTGGTGTGGCTGGTCCATGCAAGGTTGTGTGGCTCGTGCAACTGTTGGGTGACATCACCAACATCAAGGTCAAGCCACTGCTGTTGAAGATGGATAATTAGTCTACAATCTCTCAGCAAAAACACTGTTCTTCATGACCGAAGTAAGCACATTGACCTCAAATTCCATTTTATTTGTGAATATATGTGTGGAGAACAGGAAGATCTATGTGTATCATGTGAGCACTGAAGAATTGCTTACGGATATTCTAATGAAATCACTTGGACATGCACGGTTCGCTGAACTTTGCGGTAAGATCAACATCGTGAAGAAGTAAACCAAGTTAGGCTTAGGGGGAGATTGTTGCATAACCCAATCTTGATTTACCATTTCAGTTTCCTAGTTTAGCTATTTCTATCCTTAGCTAGTTAGCTTTGACTTTGTTCATTAAGCTAGAAGCCCGGTGCATGGCTATCTCATGTAGTGGTTTAGATTTCTTTAAGTCGTAGTAGACTAGTGGTGACTACACCTTTGCATTGGATCATTCACGGGATGGCGCAAACTTTGTAGGAGGCTGTGTGGTGCATGGTGGCTTTTGTCGTGTAATCGAGTCTATATACAAACCAATCAATAAAGATGAAAAGGCTACGAAAATTGGCTAGCACCAAATACTCTTGTGTCCATTGTGATAGCGTTGAGTTTTTTGCATGTGTTCTCTATGTTCTTGGGTCATCCTCTCTATCTTCAGCAAGGGTCACCGTTGAGCAGGGAGACGACAGTCCCCATACCGGACTCCCATAGACCATAGACATTGCCTCCTCTCTCTCATCCTAACCACGACAAGCTGTGTTGTCTACCCTCGCCTCTTCCCTCTCCTCCCTAGCTTCCTCCACTCACCTGCTGGGAGGTGCGATAGGTTCCATTCCTCCTCTCATCGGTGGTAGGCACTTTGGGCTCCACTTCTCTACTGGCAGCTGTGTTGCATCGTTCTTGATCTTCTTCAGCATGGAGTGTGCGGATTTGTGGCCACCTCAGCCACCACCAAAATTGACTATGCTCGCCGCACAAGAGTAGCGATGTGGTTGTTGGCTCCCTTGTCCCGCACCACTCTACCACCTCCTTCCCATGTCAAGTGGGCTCCGGCCGGCCGGATAGCCTTCACGGGCCGTGCTTTGTGCGTTGGTCCAAAGACAAAAATCAACCCACATGGCCATGCCTAGGCTGAAGGCCATGGAAGAGGCCATCAGGCTCGGACCGAGGCACGAAAAGCCCAACCCCCGGGTCATGTTGTGCTTGTCTGTTGGCCATATATATTTGTGAGCATGGGCAACGAAGTTGTCAAAATGAACAAATAGGTAACAAAGATCGAGACTCTTATGGGTACCCACACAGGTTTGTCGGTGTTTTGATCTAGTGACCTATCCAACTAGTAAATGAGTGTTGCACGTCCCCTATCCTAGATAGTGATGCAAGAAGAACCCGTGATGATTTATACTAGTTCGGGAGGCTAAGGAATGTAGTATGTCTAGTGGGGGACGAGTCTTTGTATTATCTTGTATCGGGGTGCTCGTAATTGGGGAATACAAGCAAGCAAGAGAGGGAGCGGGTCCTAGGTCACTATGGGGTAGTGTGGCGATGATTGAGGCGAGTGCCAAGATCGAAAGTGAAGTCAAACTACAAGTGTGCATGACCTGCCTATTGCTACTCAGGGCTCCTTTTATAGGCACCAAGGGAGAGCCACCGGTTACACATTGGTCCACATGATGTGAGAGCCAATATTCGAGCCCTAGAGCCCTTCCATATAACGACATTGAGGGGAGATGGTCATTGTACTCTTTGTCATTGGATGATGTAGAAGGGGATGTCCGCTCCCGTAGGCGTCATGACTATCATGTGAAGGGTACCGAAGCCCCTCGTTGCTTTGACTTGGTGGAGATCCGAGAGGCTCGTTAGCAGTGTGGAGGCTCATGCCGAGCCCTAGGTTTCAAATTCGAGGCCCCTCGAGGTCGCTATAGCCATGTTGCCCGAGGGTCTTCGTGGTAGTGTCCGAGGCCCCGGGAGCGGTGCACGAGAGGGTGGGTCGGCATAGGCGTCATCCGTTCTGAGTCCCTAAATGATGGGCACATGAGTTGATGTTGCAGAGGGGTCTCGATCCCGCTGGTTGAAATAGTGTGCGGCGAGGTGAAAACAGTGGTCGGTGTTCATTTTCGAGGTGTAATCATGATGATAATGTAGGATTTGATGCGGTCCGATCAGTTCTGCAGGAATCCTGCAATGTTAGCGTGAATCGGGGTGCACGGGACCATTTAATGCGCATGATCTCCCGTCGGAGCCATTGGCCGAGGCAAAGTGCTCGAGGGAGGGACCCGAGCTGGCCTCGGCGAAGTCGGAGTTCACTCTCCTGGGCGTCGAGGTAGCCCGGGTGAACTAGAAGTTGGCCGCCCTCATCGAGCTATCCTAGGGTGAGTCTTAAATCCCTTGTGGGCCCATATACCTTCGGGAGGTTTGGTATTGGGGTTTCCTTGCCTTGGGTAGTTAGGGGCAAATTCATTCATTTAGCTTGGTGTTTTGGGTACCAAAAATTATGGTACCCGACAAGGATGTTAGCAAGCTAGTGCAAAAACTCAAAATCCACAGGGAAGGATGTGGACGGCTGCTACAAATGGAAAAGAGGACTCAACAAAGATCAAAATATAGGAGATGTCATTATAGAAGGTGTCGAGTTAGTGGTATTAGACCTGAGCAAAAGCCAAGTTTGGCCCAGCCCGTAGGTTCAGCCCAGCCCTCACATGTTTTGGCCCATCCATGATCCTTAGTCAATGGGGCCTAGACAAAGATATGTTGCCTAGAAATCTTTTGTTGTCCTAAGTGTGGCCTAAAGTATTTATCTTCTCTTTTACACTAGAAATTGCACGTGCAGCCAGTCGAGACCCAACTCACCCAATGAAAGGTCAGGATTATTTTGGCCAAGATAGTCTTTTTTTTTTACTCAGGCCAAGGCAAGCTTGGATCACAAAATTCTTAGGTCTATATGATGTTGTAAGCAGAGTAGTTAAGCAAGATACACAAGTTAGGAACAAGGAGCAAGTTTGTGGACAACTGCGACATAAAAGTTCAGGGTAACATCGACAACTAAAGACAAAGATGATCATATATGGATAGGGAACCAAGTAGGACTTCATGGGTAAAATAAAGATAATAGAAGCTAGTTGTTCCATGAAGAACTTGAAGCCACAGTTAGGTATCTTAGCAAAAAAGAAAAGCTGAGGGTAGATACTCTTGATGGTGTTTGTGTCCAAAGTCAAGGTCTTTCTAAAAAGCATAGTCTCCTTTCACTATGTCGTGTTCTACATTAAAAAAGCAGTCTTCAATTTAGGAAAATCTTTTTCCTCCAAAAAGAACATGAGGGGTTCTTGGCATTGGGAGGAATATTGTTTAAAGAATGAGGAGTACTCCATTAAGGGCGAACCATGGTATGTTGGCCTGATTATAGAACTTGTCTAAGAACTTCAAGAGGAGGACATCATTTTCATATTTTAGATAGATGATCCCTAGCCCCCTTTCTGCTTATATCTATAATTAGTCTCCCATGCAACAAGACATGATTATACCTGAGCAAAACTAGGCTAGCCCGAGCCCGATGGGTTTTGGCCCACCCACGAACCTTACTAGACGGGGCCTGGGTAGAGATCTTGAAGCCCAAGTAAGATTTTTCTTGGCCCGAACCTGGCCCAAAATACATTTTTAGCTATTTTGTAGCATAAAATGGGTGGGCAGCCCGCCCAAGCTTCGGGGCCGGCCCGAAAAAAACTAGGCCCGACTTGCCTAGTGGGACATCATGGGTAGGATTTTTCGGCCCGAAATAACTAGGTTTTTCAATTGGTACATAAATGCTTTTTGCGTGGCGGGCATAAGGGCCCGTCACCAATGAAAGGCAACGTAAATCGTTGGATTTCGGCGTGGCGGGTAGACGCCCGCCACGGTTTGGTTAACCGTGGCGGGCGTATTACAATGCCGATCACGATCAAAAAAAATTAAAAAAATAAAAAAACACGGCAGGCCCGCCGAGCCCGTCCACGGGCCCGCCGAGCCCGTCCACGTTGGAACCCGTCACGTTGGAGCGCCGCGCGGCGGATCCAGGCCGCCCCTCGCGGATTTGCCGCCGAGTGGGAGGAGGCGCGCCGCGGATCCGGCGCCGCCGCACATGGCGCCGGGTGGAGGGGGAGCGCGCCGCGGATCCGGCCGCCCGCGATTCATCCCGCATCAGCGCCGCCCGAGCGCCGCGCCCGGTTCGGCCCGTGCGCCGCATACGGGATCGGCCCGCCGCGCCGCTGGCGGGATCCGCGCCCGCCCAGTCGCGCCGCTGATCGGGCCCGGCGCCGCGGCGGGATCCTCCGCGCCGCCATGGATCCGAACGAGACCCGCCCCCTCCGCGCTTCACGCCGCCCTCCACCCGCAGCGCCGCGTGGCTTGGAGGTCGGGGCGCGGATCTGGGAGAGTGGGGCCGCCGGACTCCCGCCACGCCGGGGTCGCCGGTCGCCGCCTCGCCGCGCCGCGCAGCTGACGTGAACCGCCCGGGACGCCGCACGTCGTCCAGGAGGTGGGGGATGGGCGCCGGAGAGGAAGGCTTCTTGGGAGGGAGAGCGGGCCGGGATGGAGGGAGTGAGGGAGTGGAGGCGAGAGAGACGAGGCGGATCTCGCAAGGGAGAAGGAGTTGAGACGGGTGGAGAGAGAGTGTGGGGCGGTTTGGAATCCTCTCGAAACCCCTAGGCGGTGCATTTTATACGTGGAGCGAATCGGGCTGGTTGGGCCTGATGGGCCTCGACATTTTCGTGACGGGCCATTTGGACGGGCCACGGAAAATTGATTTTGCGTGGCGGGCACCTTAACGTGCTGACACGGAAAATAGTGCCGGGAAATACCTATTTTAGAGACGCGTTAAGGTGCCGCCACGCAAAATCAATTTTCCGTGGCGGGTAAGCTTTTCACGCCCGCCACGCAAATAAAAATTTGGACGTGGCGGGGCATTTTTCCGTGACGGGCAAAAAAGTGCCCGCCACTTAAAAAGATTTTGCAAAGTATCACGCAAAATGATTTGGGTACTAGTGTTTTTCGGCCTGGCCCGAACCCGACCCGGCCCCAAAAATGCTCGGTATAGGCATGATCATACTCGATGAATTTCAACACCACTCTAGGGTGCATGTTTTCTATATTCATCTATTTGATATATCATCCTTGTAGGTAGCTTTGACTCTACCATGCATGGTAGGACAAGTTCCTACCGATACCCATCAGTATGTTCTCATTTTGTTTAGGAGTGGAAAGAAATCTTATAATGCAAGTCTGGTAGTTCCAAGTGGAGGACCTAAATAGGTGAAGGGCATGGATCTAGTGGAGCACTCAAAAGTTCTTGCATGGTGTATAAACTTCTCAAGCGATAGATTAATGAGGACTAAAAGGACCATTTGAAGTTGACATGGAGACCACATGAGTCGAGAGATGAAGGATCTTAGAAGTCATTTTATAGTGAACAATTGTTTGCCATCAGTTGGAAGAATGAGAAGGGTGTCATCTGGCGTATTGGATGATTGGAAAGTCACACCAAAATGATCCCCCATGGGGAGTTTGTGAATTCCTTGTGTTTATTAAATATGCTCTTGAGATGGTTAGCTACAATGAACAAAGAGAAGAGGAGAGAGGGGATCTCCTTGCCTAACACCCCCTTTGCATTGAAAGGTAGAACAAGCTATACCATTGAGGAGGATAGAGGATGTCCTAGACTCTTGAACTATTTGAATCATGCCATCTAATCCAGTTGGAAGGGAAACCTTTGCACTTGTAATATCATTTGGTGTTCTTGCTCATCAAAATCTTTCTCAAAGTCAAGTTCGATGATTATAATTTCTCTCTTGGAGTGGTGGCACAAGTGTAGAAACTAAAAGGCCTAATAAAACCACATTGATTCTAATGCACCAGAGATTGAATCAATGACTTTCATATCCGATCATGAGAAGCTTAGAGATGCTCATGAGAGCGTAGTTGAGTAGAAAGATAGGTATATATTCATCTAATGTTGACGGATTGCTACTTACATTACGATGGGCCTAATGCTATCTAACCACATTCTTGAAACAATGTGACCATTGATTTGCATATGACCATGTCTATCTCCACTTTGCCACATCCATGCGTGACTCTTCATCCTATTCTTATTTACTTATTAATACTTCCAACTCGGCCAAAACCAATGCATATTGATTTTCCAAGTCTTTATCCATACTTGGCTCATTCTTCATACTTGATCAATACCAATCAATTATCAATCACTTTTCATGCAAATGCATGAGTGTATTGAGACAAAATCATATCCAATACTCTCTTATTGATTATTTAATATTCTTGCTTCTTCATTCCAGATATGATGTGATTTTGATATGAACATTTATAATGAGATCTATTCGCTGTCCTTTAATTGTTGTCATTCACCACCAAAACTAACTAGGCCCTAAATGCACTTTCATTATAGAATTTTCTTGATAGTATATCTACCTGCATAGGAATTTATATATTTATTTTATTTGCTGTTTCTGTCCTAATTGTATTTGCTAGTATATCTAACTATAATAGTCTACTCTTAGGTACAATATTTATGTCCATCAGGCTGTCTTTGTGAGCAACAAAACAGAGTGGAAGACCGAGAAGCTCACTTTGAATCATCTTGACGATGTAGTAATCATTGACAAGATGGGACCAACCATGAAATTGCTATTTTTAAACGCCCTGTTCGATTGGGCGGTCAAGCTAAAAATGCTGCGATTAAAGTATCATTCAAATATTGAAAGCAAGGTCAATGAAGTGCATCAAAAGTTGCAAAAAGCTTTGCTAAGGAAGAAACATGCATAACTTTGGAAGAATTGCCCGATTAAAAGGCTATGCATGCTGGACCATATGTCCTAGACAAGAAATTATTATTCAAACCTTTCATCACCTTTAATGTTTGTCGGATCATGAAATTCTTTGTTGAATAATTTTTGTGGTTGCTAGATGGTTAGGTGGTTGGTTGTGTTTGGAAGCAATGTGCCCATTGAGCTCTAATGTATGTGTATTCACATGAGAGAGTTTCCAAAGGTGCCGTCATTTTGATGCTTGGGAAGGAACTTGTTGAGGACTTGTGGTTTATGTAACTCAACTCATCAAGATTGGGTCTTTTGGTCATAATGGTTGATATTTGTTTTAAACATCGAGTCAAGAAAATCTACCAAGTTTTGGAGTAGAAACAATTGAGTGGACATGTGTTCATTCCATTGCGATCATGTGTGTGATTTTGAGCTTGCTAGTGGCTTCATCATGACATCCCTCTAGTGGGCAAGTAGTATCGGCGTCACCGGTTATGGAAGTATCATCTCTTGCTACTACCGGTGGAATAAGCGATAAAGTGGGCACTAATGATAGCACCGTAAGATTCATTAGGCAAGAAAGTAGCTCTAGTGATGTCAAGGACAACAACAAGCTAACAACTCATCATCCAATCGTGTGACTAGTGAGGTTGATGTTTCATGGGAAATATTTTATCCTTTTAGATCCTACTCTCTAGTTGGTTTCAACTAATAAAGGTCAAGCTCCATGCAAGAGGGCTTTGGGTCATCGTTAAGAAGGGCAGTATAGAGTTCACAAGTGATCGAGCTAACATTGAAGTTGTCGGAAAATTGTTGTCTCTTATGAGCTAGTTGGTTCATGGCCATCAAGAAGCTAATGCATGAGGCCTATGATGTCACAATGAGATCTAGTGCTTGTGTACGAACCATGTCTAGGTGAGAAGTGCATAGTTGTGGTTCAAGGAGTTATGGATAATCTTGTTCAAGGGAGGGTGGGTTCGTTGTTGACTTCTTGATATATCAGGGTAGGTTTGTCATGAACTTTGAAAGCCCTAGTTTGGTTTTGGTAGTTGAGTGGCAACTAGTGCACTAATGTTTTCAATGGAGATGGTTAAGCTAGGTTTACTCATGTTAACATAGTTATAGTTTTCCAAATTTAGCCTCAGAACCCCAATCCTCTAGCATTATATACCTATAGTTTTTGTTTAGAGCCCCAATCCATGCCCTAGCACCGTCCATGTATCTTGCCGCATTGATAGTCACTAGGCCCATGCAAAGGAGCCTAGAAGAGCGCAAGCACATGGACCAATCTAGCATGTCCCTAACGGTATCCTTATCATTTTTCTCCTCACACTAGACAGATGCATGATGTATGCACATTGGTCCTTTTCCACTTAGTGGCACCATTGTCCAAGCTTAGGTGAAGGAACCATATATCTACCCTACTAATACACCAACTTGTCTCTCATTCAAATCCATTCAAATGAACCATCTAGATTTCTTCTCAACCTTCTCTCACATTACTCGATCCACGATTCAACGATCCGGATCGAAAGTATTGGACACCCCTCTCCCACCTCTCCCACCTGCTGGCGTCACCCCCCGTCCTACCTCCGTTGATCGCTTGGCGTGGGGCCTCGGCTTTCCATCTCCCCGACCCGTAATCCCCGCATGAATTTTTCTCTTCCCCACCCAACTCGACTTCTCCTCTCCCGCTCTCCTCCCCTCCATCTCGCGACACCCCTAATTCGAGCACAAACCCGGCCCTCCGCCATCGTCATGGTCGCCCGCCGCCTCCTACCCCTCCCGCCCGCTGTCACTACCGCCCGCTCGCCCACGGTTCTCCATGCTCATGCCTAGTCGTGGTTCTCGGCGGCGCGTGGGGCGGCGAGGGTGGCGGTCGCCGTGGTAGGGTTGCGGGCGGTGGCGGCGTGACGAGCCAACAAGGAGCCAGCGATCTCCCCCCACGGAGGACCATCGGGGCGGCGTTCGCGGCACGGAGTCCAGCCTGAGGCCACGCTGGCCCCGGGCGCCGGCACGAGGGGATGGTTGGTCGTAGCTGGCGCAGCCCGCCCGCCTCTCTCTCATCCTCCTCTGCTACTGCAGGCACTGCTGGTGCTTCATGGAGCAGATCGGCAGCCGCCTCCGAAGGTTGGTTTTCGTTTTCAAATGGATACGCTAGAGGACTAAGGTTGCCGATCTAAATTTTCTGAGTTGACTGCCATTTGAGTATTCATATAAACTGATTTTTCTTATCAATGGAGAACGGTCATTATTGTTTTGATTTGACAGTTCTTTTAGAAGCATGTGGTACACGGTCTAGATTATCTAAATTTTGGAGTTATTTAAGTACAACATTATTTCATAACTATTGAGGCGATTTATGCTGCTCTGGATTTGTATATAACCTAAAATTCTATGTGTGATTTAGCTGAGGCCAGGGTGGAGGTTTTGATGCATGTGGCTAACTGAAATGTTAGTTGTCATTTTTCAATGCACTAAATGCTTTAACCTCAATGGTAATGATTAAGAGTTAGGTTTTGTCTAAACATAGTGTTTTGAGCTCTCAATGGATTTTGTTTGGGGAGATCATAAGTGTTGTTTGTTTCTGATACATAGAGCCAAGAAAAAATCCATTGAGAGCACCATTGTTGTTGTTTTTTGAGTACTCAATTCAATACTTTTTTCACCATTGTTGTTTGTTTCTATGCAGGCTTTTTGAATTGCAGGATTTGTCCTTGAAAAAAAGTATTGAATAACATCGCAGTTTCTTGAATGCCGTACAATGAGAAAAATCCTCATATGAAACATTGAAGTATCCTATCTAGACTCTTTTGTCGATTTTTTTATGTAGCATTGAATGGTCATATTCTGCATTTGTAATATTTGCTTGAAACAATGAAATGCCTATAGATATCCAGTTCAAACTTGCCCATCAAACTACTGTTGATGCATCCAGGCCAGCCGCCATCGCTTGCATTGCCTCTGAACTAATATATCTATTACTATTTTTTGGTTATTTCACAGAAGTGTGTTGCCGCATCGTCGCTCCATGGATGCTGACGGATTCTTCCACCCGTACACCAACATCGGTGGCGGCGCTTGCTATGGCTCGCTGTGTAACATCACACTCCTACCGCCACATGGGTACGGCACAGCCTGATCGGTTAGGGTCTTGGCAACTGTACAATAGCCATTTGTGGTCTAGCTCAGAAATTAAACTGATGTTTTTGTTCTGGAATGAAATCAAACCTAAGAATCTTACCAATCATGTGAATATAATATTGTCAAATTTCTGGTATCACAAAATTTCCAACTATGATTTAGCTTTGTGGCCACACAATGGCCCATGTTGTGTCTTGGAACAGCTGCTTGTGTCTAATGACAAATCTATCTCTATGTTGAGATGTTGTCTTTCGGACCGACAGATGAGTCCAATGTTGCCTTTTTGTTGAGAGGTTGTAGCCACAAAATTGGATTTTCATTAATGTTATCTGAAGTCAAATACAGATAGCTGGATTGTTTCTTCTAATTTTTAACGTTAATTTGTCTGTATCAAAGATGGTAGCTTATGGCAATAAGGTGTGCTTATGCCTTTGTGTTTTAATGGCAGGGAGCCGATGAATAGAAGATTAAGATCCAACAGACAGGGTTCATGGACAAGAACGCAGAACTTCATGTAGCAGCCCTCGGGTAACTTTTCTTGCTTAGAGGTTCCTCTGAATAAGTAGACCTCAAACTTTTTAGTGATTCCCCTATCCGTAGAAAGCTTTCTGGTATGAAGCATCATACCTGTAATATTCCCTACTCTGTTATTCCCTGGCTCGCCAAATGATCACAACTCTTTTCTCATGCTAGGTAAACTAATAGCAGTAAAAGATAGCAGATTGTGTAATGACGGTCTCTTTTTAATGCAGTAAAAATGTACTTATGTAGGTATGCTATTTATTTTTGTAAATAAAATGGTTCAGCTTCAGAGAGGGTTAACAATGATTTGGAGTCAACAATGGATGCAAAGCGTAGGGCCAGCCCTGTATAATGCTCTTTGGATAAAATGCTCCAGCCGTAAGGATTGGACCAGATTTTTCTCCTTATTTCCTAGGTCCCCATTGCTTTCAAACAGATGGTTGTGCACTGCATTTTGTTTAGAGTAGAATCTGATGTTAGGAGAATTTGGTACTCATTTGGATAAAATGTTACTGCTTTGAGAACACTCTGCGCTGAGCAGCAGCAGTTGTAGCAGAACTGTGTCAGAAATAAGGACTATGCGATTCCTTTGTTTGTTGGCATGGTTGATTGATATTTTTTTAGCCATTAAATAGCTTGGTACAGAATTTTCAAAATGGACTAACTACACTGACTACAGAACATTTCTTCCCGCAGGCTTGATGATGGACAAGTTGCTACATGGCTATGCACTGTGCTAGAAAGCTGAGCATCCCGCCTTTCTCCTATGACGCAGATGAAATAATCTTTCGACAAAGATGTGTCTTAGTATGCCTTATTATACAAAAGTGTTTCCTTGGTTGTATACATATGCTCAAATACAATTGTGTAAAAGTTGAACTATGAAAAAAATAATTTGGCAGGTTTCATGTGCTTCTCTAAATGAAAACGTAAGCGTTAGTACGGGAACTATACTAGTGATGCCTAAGAGGCGAAGGGTTAAATTGGGTCACTTAAAACCAAGACCAAGAATTAATTATAAAAACATGCACAAGTTCTTTCTGGATGTGCACTAGGTTTTTCTTAGTGTTGCTATCTCTAACACAAAAGTGTTCTCCTAGACTACTGCCCATTATCTCCAGTAGGTGAGCTTTTGGTCAAATGCTGAGGGGTTGATGGCCACTCCACAAACTCGGTTAAGGTCTCATAAGACATACAAGTTACAAGCCCAAAAGGGTTCATCGCTTGGTGCATGCAAGCAATAATAGCAAGAAGGTATGCAAATCTCACTAAACACTAGCTCAAAACCTAGAGTTAGCAAGTGCCAAAATGGCCTCTAACTAGCTTAAGCACTAATCCTAAAACTTTTGCTAATTGTCTAATCTTCTCTTAAGTGCATGGTGGCTAGAACACAAAAAATGAGCCTAACTTAACTATTGCTTCAGCATGCTCTAACACACTTAAAATGGTTGGGTTGGGGAATATATAGCCCCAATGAACTCAACTAGCCATTTGACCCTTGGGCTTTATTCACAGTGAGAATTAGATAGTCTAGTGACCCCTAAAAAAATATAAAGCCCTACCACATTGATTAGCCATTACTAACAATTCGAGGTCCTTTATTTGGTGGTTTCTTAGGTGATCCACAAGACAAATCTAATGCATTGTGGAGCGGACTAGGCCCCACTAAACTATAGCTCTAATATTCGGAGCATTCGTAAGTGCATGCACTGGCAGAGTTATGATGCTCTTTTCTCCACCTGGCTTGTGCAACGACTCTATGACAAAGATTTGGTGCCACAATAGAAATACGTCATGCATGCTTAAAACTCTATCTCAGACTAGGTCCCAATGGATAACACCGGTGCCACGGATTCCTTGAGTGCACCTCTCATATCCTATTCAAAATGTGTTTTCTTCATGTCCAACTATTCGAGCTTCTTTTGCTTTATCTTTGAACGTAGTTTTTTTTTTTAGTGTGTGTGTGTGCTCAGCACACACTAACGTCAATTTGCATCGAGATGTGTGGATCAGGAGAGGGAGTGTGTTGTGTTTTCTTCATGTCCAACTATTCGAGCTTCTTTTGCTTTATCATTGAGCGTAGTTTTTTTTAGTGTGTGTGTGTGCTCAGCACACACTAACGTCCAATTTGCATCGAGATGTGTGGATCAGGAGAGGGAGTGTGTTGAACACATAGAGGAAGTTGGTTGCAGCATGAATCTTAAAGCATATTTGGAAGGTGTAGATAGCGTGTGCTGAGTGCTGCATTGTATATTTGTTTATCTCTTGAGCTTCTTGCTTTTTGTTCTAGAGCTTTCAATAGTCCACTTTGATCTTCCTTGAGCCTCAACGTTTGCTATAGCCTAGATCAAGTCCATCTTTGCACTTTAGGACTAACATAGCTTTATACTTTTTTGTTAGTCATAAAGGTTATGTTATTGATCAATCACCAAAGTCACTATGCCCTTGCTACGGGTCCTTGTTTCTTACATCATGATTTTGAGTTGTAATGGTTCTAGCAGATTTCTTATCTACTACACTTATGTAGGGAACCCCCACTAGGGAGTTCTCTTGACATGCACCTATGTCACCTAAAAGCAGCCCCACTAACACCCATACAAAGAAACTGAACAACAAAACACAGCATGAAGTACGGCTCCATTCAATTGAATACGGTGACAAATAATTGTCGTTTCTATCCCATCTGTGGTTCAGCTGCAAACGAATTGAAGAGGCCACCGTTGAGTGCTCCACTAGAATTGGAACAGACAACTGCGTTCCTTCAAGGTCATCAGCAGACAGAGCTGGAGTCGTTCTCCCTCGTGCCTATAAAAATGGATTGTTCTCTCCAGCATCGAGCTCCTCTCCATCGCATCTCATGACTTTACCTTTGCTTGCTTCTCGCTCTTGCTCGGCTCCTCGCAACCAGCGCGCCACCACCGGTGTTGCTGCCAGTGTGGAGGTTGCCGCTTATGCGACCTCGGCGAAGCCCGCCCGCCGGCAGGTCACCACCAGTGCGCGCGCAACGCGACATCCTGTCCTATGCTCAGCGAGTCGTCATGGATGGACAAGACATGATTGCGTCTCTACCTGGTGTCGTTCGTAGTTCGTGAGCAACTCTCTTGCTGGCCATCGCCGACGCCCTCCTATCCTGCAGCATCCCGCGCTGCCTCCCCGTGTCTTTGACCATGGGAACAATAAATTTGTTTTTCGTTTTTTATAGATTGGGAGGATAAGGATGCCCAGATGGAAGCGTGTTGCATTCATTCATGAGATTGTGATCGGTGGGTCCCATAGCTCCTAGATTCTGCATTATGCTAATTCATATTCATAGGCACTATTTTATTCTCATATAATTAATTCATAAATATCATATGATTATTCTTATTTTAGAAAAGTAGACAACTCATGAATGTAATAAAAGGTAGTTCTGTATCCAGAGGCCTATATGGACTATCTCAAGCTTAAAACTGTGTACAGTGCCGATCAAAATAAGAAAATTGTAATGTCAACTCTACATGATTCGTGTGCTCAAAGACAAGAAATATTTTATAGTTCAATTTGTTCCCTGTTAGTCTTTTTTTATTTATTGCATTGCTTCATGCTTTCTCATGAAGTCCATGTCATCCCTTATTTACCCCAAACAATTTTTTTTTCTCTTCATAAATTGCATTCCTTCTCCATACCCAAAGCAACAACTGAGAATCCACCTAATTTTGTAAGCAATTTTGTTCTAGGACACCATAGTGATTATTTTATTAATTTCTCAGACATAGAGATAGAGAAAAGAGCATAAGAGACATAGACATAGAGATAGAGAAAAGAGCAACGGCGTGGGCAAGTTTCTCACGTACGTGTACGATGCCATCCCCAATCCACACGTGTCTCCCACCACGCCGCTCGCCTCCACCATCGCCGCCACGGGCCCCGGATGGCGCCGTCGACCGCATCAGCCTCTTCCTGATGCACTGCTCCAGAACATCGTCTCTCGCCTCCCCGCCAAGGGACGCTGTGCACACCGCCACGCTTGCCACGCGCTGGGCGCCTCTGGCGCTCTAAGCCCTCGCCATCGTCGCGCCCATCGACCATGATCCCTCTTGGCGGCCTCTGGCTCCAGCGTACTCCAGGTCCCTTCCGCTGCGTCCACCTCTCTTGCACCAGGTCGAGATCAAACACTGGTTTGAGCTCCTAGGTTCTAAGCGTGTACAAGAGCTTATCTTTATCAACCGCTCCTGGCCGCTCGACCACCCTCTCCCACGCGCGCTCTATGGCTGCACAGTTGTCACCCAGCCGCTTGCACCTGGGCTTGTGCAGGATCCCCGGCACAGCCGGGCTTCCGCGGTGACGCGCTTCCCCAACCTCTAGGAGCTTATCCTCAGCGTGGTCGTCATCGAGGACCGGGACCTCCACTTCCTGATTGACCGGAGCCCTGTCCTAGGCGTCCTCATCATCACTGCAAACCTGACAGTAGCCGCAGTCTTCGGAGAGTGTTTTGGATATTGTTTCGGTCAAAAAAAAATCGGTGCCCAGTGATAGAAATGAAAATCGGGATTTTCAGCGATATTATTGGGTTTTCTCGTGCAAAAATGCCCAAACTGACTTTAAAGAAATAACAAAATCTGTCCAAAATTTAAATGAAATCTATGAAAATTATGAACGAAAATCAGCAAAAAAGAAAAAAAGAAAAAACGAATTTCAGGCTGATACAGCCTAATATCGTGAATTTCGAGCCAAAATTCTGAACACTCACATCACTGTGGTGGAGAGGATGCACATGTGGATCACGAATCTTTATATGCGCGCAGCGCCAGCATAGTTGATGGCGCACACGCGCATGGAGATGCTTTGGCGTGCGCGGGCGTGGAGACTTGCATGCATGCAGGGGAAAGCGGCCGGACGGACCCGGGGTTACGGTGGGTCTCGCGTCTTTTATTTTTCTTTCCTTTCCGTTTAAAATGTAACAACTTTCTCGTCAAGCATTTGTTTTTAATTCCGTTTTGCACCATCGCGTTTATTATAATGAGATCTATAAAACTAGATTCATGTTGGATATGTTTGAGATAATTTTCATGATGACAAAAATTTACATATATGGTACAAAGTTCTACATTAAGAGTACAACATTTTTATTGTTGGAGTATAAAGTTTCAAAATTTGGAGTGTAAAGTTTTGTTGAGATTAGAGTTGATGGTATTAGCTGAGATTAGGGTTAACGTCGTATCTTTGAAATTAGGGTTCATGGCGTTCTTTGAGATTAGGGTTCATGGCTTTTACTAAGATTAGGGTTTATGGCTTTTCTTTGAGATTAGGGTTCATGACTTTTCTTGAGATTAGGGTTAATGGCGTTCTTTGAGATAGGGTTCATGGCGTTGCTGAGATTAGGGTCCATGACTTTTGTTGAGATTAGGGTTCATGGCTTTTCTTTGAGATTAGAGTTCGCGTTCTTTGAGATTAGGGTTCATGGCTTTTGCTGAGATTAGGGTTCATGGCTTTTGCTGAGATTAGGGTTCATGGCTTTGCTGAGATTAGGGTTCATGGCTTTTGGTGAGATTAGGGTTCATAGCGTTGCTGAGATTAGGGTTCATGGCATTGCTGAGATTAGGGTTCAGTCACTAACTGATTTTCAAATTTAGGGTTTTGGGACAAGTGTCCTTTTAAATGCATGTCCCCTACTATGCAATGGGTTTTGGGGCAAGTGTCTTTTTGAAATGCATGCCCCCCTACTAGGCAATGGGTTTTGGGGGTAAGTGTCTTTTGAAAAGCATGCCCCCTACTAGACAATGAGTTTTGGGCAAGTGTCTTTTCAAAATTGGTCAATTTTTTTTTTTTTATAGGTTCTTGAGTTTAAATTTTTTGAACTATCTGAAAAAAATAAGAGCCGCGAAAAAAATCTTGGCCCATTATTTGGAAAAGCTTGACAGGAGAAATAGGTCACTTGTGGTGTGGGTGTCTGCGCGACTATTGTTATCGGTGCATGCTTGGCGCTTTGTTGCTATTGCTGCATGCATGCATGTGCGCTGTTATTGCTAGTAGTCTCGCCGCATGTGGATGGTATCACCTGGCATACCCGGCAAATAGATGCTCAAAGATTGCCAGCCGACCTGTGGGACATTGCCAGCCGGTATTCAAACTAGAGATTGGCAACACCATCCACAAGGTCCTAATTTTTATCTTTAGCTTGTGTATTTGTGTCAATAGACTGTGCCAATATTGTTCTGGTCACAATTTCTGCTATGTTATATTGCACATTTTCGATTGCAGGCGGGTACTAAAATGAGCCCAAGCACCATGCATGGTCCCACGTGTCAAGATCTTGGTTTTGGAGGTGTGATTTGAACTCCGCAATGAAGTCATAATGATGCCTTTTGCTTTCTCAAGTGTTTTCCCAACTTGGAGACACTCCATATCGTTGTAAGACTTGCCAGCCCCATCTCGTTTATTTGGCATCTAGCACCAACTCGAGCTTGCTAGCTTGTTTTAATATTCTAGTTGTCTGACTATTGACCAACAACAGCTTTCTTTGATTGGATCTGATTGCAGTCAGCGAATGAAGACCCCTGTGGGCTGTGGCGAGGTTGATCCCAAGTTCTGGAAGGTGAAGCAATTTTTCCAAGAATTTCGGGGTAAGAGAAGTGAGCTAGCGTTCCTCAAGTTCATTCCAGAGAGAGCACAGGTTCTGCAGAAGATGGTGGTCATGGTGTCCTCTAAATATGGGCTAGGAAATACTGTCAATGCCAAGCTGAAGCCTCTGACTTCTGCAATATGGGCTAGGAAAGACTGTAATTAAGCTGACTGTCTTCAAGAGTCCATCCTCTGATCGGGCATCACCTGCTTGGTCTTCCAAAATATTATCTGATTTTTCATGTAGTGACCCATTTGATCTTCTGACTGCTTGTGCTGAACTCTACAGTAAATTAACACGTCGTATGCCCATGGCCTCGCTGCATGGCTGACTGTTTTGTCCGTTTGTTCCATTTCCCTGACTGCCCAAATCTTTCTAGCCACTTCTGAAAAATATCTTTCCATGTTAGTAATTAATTGTGTTCCGAGAGTTCTAGTTGATATTGAAGACTATTTTTGGCAATATCCAAGATCGATCTTTCAACAATTGAGAATGAAAGCGTTTAGTTCAGATTATTTCAACTTGAAAAAAGACCACCAATGTGGGATCTGGTAGTCATAAGTTTATCAATGTAAAATTTCAAATATGTAAACACACTTCCAATCCTAATGTTTATCAAGATGGCATTTAAAGGTTTACCAAGATTGCTTTTCAAATAAAAATGTCTAAGGTTTACCAAGATGGATCTCCAAATCAAAACATATGACTCTAATATCTATATTTAGTAGCATTTAATTTTAAAGATGAGCTAGGCATAGCGAGTACAAATTTACAAAGTCAGCTACTAATAATGGGTCTATATCAGCGATAGGTGAGACTCGCGCCCCCTCCTGGCCCTCGCCCCCTCCTTGTCCTAGTGCCTAGCCCCGCTTGCCTCGTTGGCGGCCAATGCCCTCCACCTTGTCCCTACCCTCACTAGAGCACGCTAGGGTTTCGTCGGAGCTCCGCGGCTGCAGGCGGACTCTGGCAAAACACAACACAGCTAGTTTTACTATGATTGAGACATAAGAACACGCTTTTAAGGAAGAAGTCTAGGGTTTCGTCTGCACTCCATGTTGCCGGTAGAAATTGAGCCCCAATAATATAGGACCATTGTCTAGAACTCGATATAAATGTAAGGCCTGTGGCCCAAGCAACGTAAACCATGTAACGTGTTTGCCCCATTAGCAATAAGAGTATGGTTTTTATATCAATTCTGTGTTGATTGGGCAACTTGGAGCAATGGTTGCATACCACGAAAACCAACATTCACTACTGCAGGATCGTCATTTATTCCGGCTCGTTTGGGCCTTTAGTCCCGGTTATAGGACCGGGAATACGAGTTGGGGAATAGAGGTAGAGCAACTGGGAATAGAGGTAGGGGCTTTATTCCCGGTTGGCGGTTCCAAGCGGGAGTAAAGCTCTGCCGCCGTGCACGTGGCCGGCGGAGGCTTTACTCCCGATTGGTACCTCCAACCGGGAGTAAAGGTTTTTTTCTTTGTTTTCATTTAAGATCGATTGTTTATTTTAATTCTTAATAACATTTGAATAGTGCTTATTAATTCCTAATCTGTTGGGAAATAGAAGTAATATATACATATATTAAAGCACACATAAATATATTACACATATATATAATTACGTTACACATATATTACACGTTAATAATTGTTCAAGCACACATATATATAAGTTGTTCATATTGTGCGTGGTTGTGCAAAAAATCTTCCAAAATGTTGCAAATGTCTTGTTTCTCTCATGGACATGGCTGATCACCACTCATCTCATCAAAGGGAAACAGTTGATCATCTATCGCCGAGTGACCGGCGACCTAAAAAAGGGGCAGGATCAATGAAGCGAAGAGCCATAGAGGGAGAGGTTATTGTAGCGAGTGGGGTTTTTCTCCTCCCAAAAAACATGGCAAACAGAATGCAATTGAATACCAAGAGCGTTCGAGCATACTCACCAAAGCTTGAGGGCGTCATCCCTCCGGTTCCGGCGGAGGTGGTGATGTTGCTATGGTGGATACCGGATCCACCACTGCCGTCCCTCGTCGCGTTGCCGTCAAGGAACTTCGGAGGAGGCTGTGATACGCCAAGTAGTAGACTAGAGGATGGTAATTAGGGGATGGGGAGTAGCGAAGTTGCCAGATGTTGACGGTTGGTGTTTGATTGAGCTCACATTGGCTTGTGGCTAACAAGGGCAGCTGATTCTAAACTAGGAAAACTTTGAGCAATCCTTGCACAAGTTACTCTGACGGTTGGGGATAACCACCTAAGGTGCTCCATATGGCGGACTGCTAGAATTCTCTACGGGAAGAACCGATTTACCCCACCGTAATCGATGCTGCTACAAGAATATATTGCTAAGCTACTGATTTTGCGAGTCGATGCCAAGATGTGGCTAGAGTTAGAGTTAGTACATTAGACACTTTTTTATGGAATAGTAGTACACAAGACACCAACATGAGATGTAGACACTAGCCACCCGCAACACCGACACAAATAACCATGGCATTTGGAGAACTCAAAATCCGACCACCACCCCTAGCTAAAGAAAATGGGATGCAATCAACATCACTCCATATAAATGGGTTTGGGGAAGACAGGTGGGGCGTACCACCACCACAATCAACGATGACCTCAAGGGAACACTGCTCCGCGAGCCATCAATCTTGGTGGATCTTGCTTCCATGGCACAAATTGCCCTCAATGACCCGTGGCCGCCATGGACCATAGGAGCACTATGGTCATATTGTCCGAGAACCATCCACATACTTACATACATGCATAGATGTGAAGGGTTGGGCACCATGATGATGAGCAAGAAGGTACACTATGTTGAGACAACGATCCTATATATTGTATTACCTCGATAGCCCCCCCAATCACCATAATAAGCTGCCATGGCATGTGGTTCTAGCCACCACTTCTCGATTTGTCCCCATGCACTAATAGTGGCCCTATAGCCCTTTTATAGCCCCCTAGGGGGGACGGATCTGTCGATAAGGGAAAAGTCCACTTTCTTTTTTTATACGGTTTGTCTACTTTGAGGTCAACTAAAGGACAAGTGATATACCATATTAGATAAGCATAGCCTCTTTTATAAGCATGAAGCGTAGATGCGTGAACAAGACTCTCTGTCAACCAAGCAAGCATCTCATAAAACCATTTTCTTTGCCATACTCTGTATTGTGTTGAATCCATGCTTTTCGCATTCGTAAAAGGAATAGGAAGGAATAAATCTTAGATGAAAAGGAATATCTCTACTCTAGCGGGCGACGACAAAGGTTATAGGCAAAGGAGTAGTTTCAGATGAAGCATTAAAGTCTATGGGAGATATGTCTGGGTGCTTCCTTTTACCTGATTTCTACGCCAGGATCAGCAGCTTCCAGTGAAGACAAAATGAGTCAGGTGTTGAGTTAAGCAATATGACTAGGTCTGGTAGGATCTATAAAGGCAGAGTGATGAGAAGTGTGGACTGGGCAAGCCTTGTTGGAACTCTAATTTTTCCTTTCTCTGGAGCTTCCACATAAGATAAGACTCAAGAGCTATAAGCTAACCTTGGGGTCTCTAGTGTAGATGTTTTGGTAATAAAGTTTAGATCGACATCCCATCGTATGGAAGCTCTAAATATTTCCAATTCGACCAACTTTCTCTAAAAAGGAGCTCCGGATCCAAGGAAATCGGTAGGCTTAAAGCGAATATGAGCGCTTTCTTTTAGGTTGGGTCCAATATGAATTCATAAAAAAATATGTACCACGTACCCGGCGTACCTTTGATCTGTTGAGCGAGAGCCCTTCCACACGGACCCCGGATCACTATGGCGAAAAGGACTCTAAGCCTTGGCGCAAACAAGCAAAGTAGAAGCAAGACGAGGAAGCGGAGCTATCATTAATCGGTTAAGGAAGAGCTGCTCCTTGGATTTCAGGAAATCTTCTCTAGAGCCCTACCTGGAGTACTAGGATCTTTCCTTTGAAAGGTGTGTTGATATCGTCCTTATAAACAAAGCATTACTCGCTCTTGAAAAGCCGATAGTTGCCAATTAAAAAGGAGACATTTTCGCAATTTTTTGTTATAGCCCTTGCGATCGCTGAAGCGTAAGCACTCTCCACCGTCCATACCCATCTTAGCGGGGAGGGTAATAGTGTGTATTTGTATGTCAAGTATGATGCTCATGAATTCAAAAAAGAAATGCTTGCTAGGTAAATCGTTCTTTTTGCATCGGCAAACAACCAAACCCTTGGGACCTTCTTCAACCCCGCCTATCTTGCCATTCTTCCTCACCAGGATCAAGCCCAAGGCGATAAATACAAGCTTCTTTCCTCTCGGCATAACCTGATGGGGGCGTGATGTCCGATCTTCCGTCAAGTTATGATAACTTTTCGTTTTTGGTGGAACTCGACACACAGATCCGGCTTCGGTCGAAGGACCCGAACCCCGCAACCTTAGCACCGGCGTTCCTCGGGTTATCAACCGTGTCTCCAACCGGTCGACCTCGCCAAGAAGGCTAATCCTTGCCTGCAAAACGAAGAACACAAGAAAGAACTCGAAAGAACGCAGCTCTGAATTTTGGGACAAACTGCAGATGAATGATTAAGCACACAGTTGGGGTTTGACAAACCGATGAACGGCGACTGTCAATGGACAGAATTAATCTAAGCAAAAACCCAAACCCTAACTTGGGTGACGGCTACTGATATATAGAGTTTAGGGGCGTGCAAGACCCCCTGGACGCGCCCCTATTGGGCTCCAACACGATACGTGGCCCAAAGACCGAAATACGGTGGCGCAGCACCAAAACAGATTCTGGACGCCATAGTGTTTCGACGATTCCCGTGGACTCCTGACGAATTTGGACCTGATACTGGTGCCATTGGAAGCGTCTTGAAATTATCTTTCCAACTATATAAAGATCGTCCAAATCAAAGCCCGTATGTGACCTCGGCGTCCGTTTTAGTGCAGGCTGTCCCTGGACTCCGAAACCGACTTGAACTCGAATCGGTTTGGGCCTCCATCTTGACTCCAATGCCGTGGCTGCTCCTCCACGCCTCCAAGTCGTTCTCCAAGTCCTTGCTGATCCTCTCCTTGATTCCTAAGCATAACAAAGTCATTAAGTAGCAATCTATTCTCAAGTTCATCAAAAGAATTGCTTAAGAACGAGCTCACCTGTAAATTTAGTTGTCGCGATGCGCGAGCTCTTGTGATTGGACCGTGAATGTTTAGCGGAGGATCATCTTGTGTATCCGAAGAAGAAGTGATGTCCTCATCATCCTCCCCTTCTTGAATGGAAGTCGTCCTCGACTCAAGGTCATCGTCGTCTCCAAAATATGGTTTCAAATCTGAAATATTGAAAGAAGGACTAACCCCAAACTCGGGTGGCAGCTCAAGTTTGTATGCATTGTCATTTATTTTTCTCAACAATTTTATAAGGACCAGCAGCTCTTGGCATTAATTTGGACTTACGCAGCTCGGAAACCTATCTTTTCTCAAATGTAACCATACTAAATCACCCGGTTCAAGTGTAATCTTTTTCCTACCTTTACTCCCGACAATTTGATACTTTTCATTCATCTTTTTCGATATTTTCTCTAGTGGTTTCATGCAACTTTCGAATAAATTCAGCACGTGCACTAGCATCACAATGTGTTCGTTCATTGATAGGTAAAGGCAAAATATCAATTGGAGCATGAGGGTTAAAACCATACACTACCTGAAAAGGACTTACCTTGGTGGTAGAATGTGTTGCCCGATTGTAAGCAAACTCCACATGAGGCGAGACATTTTTCCCACAGCTTCAAGTTTTTCTTCAAAATAGCTCTCAACATGGCACCCAAAGTACGGTTAACTACCTCTGTTTTGCCCATCCGTTTGAGGGTGACAAGTTGTTGAAAACAACAGCTTGGTACCCAATTTGGTCCATAGAGTGCGCCGAAGTGACTCAAGAATTTAGCATCGCGACCTGAAACAATTGTAGAAGGCATACCATGCAAGTTTTTTTAACAATTTCTTTGAAAAAGAGGTCTGCAATATAAATGGCATCATCACTTTTATGACATGGTATAAAATGTGCCATCTTAGAAAACCGATCCACAACAACAAAAATGCTATCCATCCCCCTCTTAGTCCTTGGTAGTCCCAAGACAAAGTCCATCGAAATATCGACCACGGAATAGAAGGGAAGGGGAAGAGGCATGTACAAACCATGTGGATTCAAGTGAGACTTAGCCTTTTGACACGTGGTGCGGCGTGCCACGAACCGCTCAACGTCTCTCTTCAAATGTGGCCAAAAGAAATGTGTGGCCAAGATATCTGTTGTCTTTTTAGCACCAAAATGGCCCATCGGTCCTCCTCGCGGCGCTTCACGCAACAACAATAGACGAACGGAACCAACCGGAATGCATAGACGGTTAGCTCTAAACACAAATCCATCATTTATCACAAACTTGTTCCACGTGCGACCCTCTTTACAGTTCAACAACACATCTTTGAAATCAGGATCAAGCACATATTGTGTTTTAATGGATTCTAGCCCAAAAATTCTACAATCAAGTTGGGATAGCATATTATATCGTCGAGACAAAGCATCAGCAATTATATTATCCTTTCCTTTCTTGTGTTTTATAACATAAGGAAAAGATTCAATAAATTCAACCCACTTAGCATGTCTACGGTTCGATTATTTTGAGAGCGAAGATACTTAAGCGATTCATGATCTGAATGTATAACAAATTCCTTAGGCCACAAATAATGACGCCACGTCTCTAAAGAACGCACAAGTGCATACAATTCCTTATCATACGTAGAGTAATTAAGAACAGGGCCATGCAATTTTTTCGCTAAAAGTGCATAATGCAGGTTTACCATCTTGCATCAACACACCCCCAATGCCAACCCCACTAGCATCACATTCGAGCTCGAAAGTCTTACCAAAGTTCGGAAGTTGCAGCAATGGTGCGTGTGTAAGCTTGTCCTTCAAAGTATCAAAGGACGTCTCTTGTGCCTTACCCCAATGGAACGCCACACCTTTCTTTGTCAACTCATGCAAGGGGGCAGCAATGGCGCTGAAATCCTTGACGAAGCGGGGCGATAGAAAACCGCAAGACCAAGAAAACCCGCTTTGTGTAATAGTTTGGGAACTGGCCAGCTCCTTATGGCTTCAATTTTTGACTTGTCCACCTCAATGCCCTGTGGAGTAACAACATAGCCAAGAAAAGAGACTCGATCCGTGCAAAAGATGCACTTCTCAAGGTTACCAAACAAACGTGCATCGCGTAAAGCAGTAAAAACAGCACGCACGTGTTCCATATGTTCATCCAAAGACTTGCTATATATCAATATATCATCAAAGTAAACTACCACGAATCGCCCAATAAAAAGCCCTTACAACTTCATTCATCAATCTCATGAAAGTACTAGGTGCATTAGTTAAACCAAAAGGCATTACTAACCACTCATATAATCCAAATTTAGTTTTGAAGGCTGTTTTCCATTCATCTCCAAGTTTCATTCTAATTTGGTGATAGGCACTACATAAGTCAACCTTTGTGAAAAATCACGAGCCACACAACTCATCAAGCATGTCATCAAGCCTAGGAATAGGATGACGATATCGAATAGTAATATTATTAATGGCTCTACAATCGACACACATACGCCAACTCCCATCTTTTTTTGGAACTAGAATGACGGGGAACAGAACATGGACTTAAGCTTTCACGCATATACATACCCGGTGCAATAGATCTTGGACTTGGCGCTGAATCTCCTTAGTCTCCTCGGGGTTTACTCTATATGCAGCACGGTTGGGTAAACTCGCTCTAGGAATCAAATCGATTTGATGCTCAATTCCTCGAATAGGAGGAAGTCCTGGAGGTATCTCAGATGGAAACACATCGCTGAACTCCTGCAAAAGGTCAATCACAGGCACCGGCAAAGTACTAGTGTTTGGTCGAAAACCGGCGAAGACATGTATAAAATAGTGTAATGCAGGGGAGACACATGCACATATATTCGAGAACCACATATTTCATTAATTCTTTCTTGAATATACAAAATACATGATCAACGAAAAGATGTCTTCTTCCGTCTTCTCGTCATGCTTAAGGAGAGGTCGACTTGTAGGCAAATTGTGTAGTTCGCCGATTCCTGGGGCCCTGTTGGGCGCGACGGTTAATTACATATGCAAGATGAGCTTTGCGAAAAACCTCCGATTAAGCTGCGTTGGATGGTCGTCATGTATTTGATTGATCGCCGTCAGCCATATGCGGTGTATGGCATAGTAATAATATGGGTGGCTTTATGTCGCCGAGCTTGGTCGTGACATCGCCAACGCCACGTCGGAGTAAACGGAATTTGTTGATAATGAAGGGGATGACTATCGCCTCGTCGGTGCCCAGTCATGTATGCCGGCCTTCATTAACACGGGGACGTGTGTGAGTTGCTTTTCGCCCGTCGTCGGTGCCCAGCAGCGGTGTATCCGATCCCGTTAATTAGGGCGTGTCGGTGGAGTGGTGACCTCGCCTTGTCGGCACTTTCGGCCATGATTCCGTCTAGCCTCGTCGGCACTAGGCGTATGATGGTACGGTTGTAGTGTAAGACAACCCGCAATTAGCGATGCAGGTATTGCTTGGCGATGCTTCTATGAGATCAAATCAACAGCCTCTCGGCGTCACTTGCATTACTTCATGCGTTACACCAAATCTGGTTGCAACGACTTACTCAATCTGTCCAATACGACCTTTTCTCGAGCGTAGAAAAACGATGGGCCAATCGACCTTCTCCACTATCATAGGAAATAACATAGATCAGGCCAATACGACCTATCCGCGTAGAGGAAAATAATAGAGATAACCCAATGCGAGCTTCTCCACTATCGTAGGAAGTAATAAGGAGCAGGTCAATACGACCTCTCCGGCGTGAGAAGAAAACGCTAGAGATAAGTCGATACGACCTTTCTCTACTATCGTAGGAAAATAATAGCAATCCGTCAACGGCCTCGCGCGCGAGGGTTCTGATGTTGTATGTTGCAGGAAACGAGATAGCCGGGATGCCGAAGATGGCTGCAAGAATCAGCAGACTTCGACTTGCACAAACTTGCCAACTCGCCGTGCACATAGAATTGCTTTGCTTGGCTTGCTTATGGCCAACTTGATGTGCAGCAACGTTTGCATCTGGACTTGCACGGCGTCCGGTAGGACTGCAGCAACTAGCAAAGTCATGGAACAGCTTGTATGCATGGCATGGAACGACTTAGCAAGCACCGCCATCTATTCTGATAGAGCATCAAAGCAAGGGTGCCGCCCGCGTGTATATGCGTGTACCTCCGAGGGAAACTAGTTTTGATACAGCCTCCGAGCAGGAGGCCTTGATACGTTGATTGATAAAAGGAGTTGTGTGCCGACACTCTTCATGTTAACGCATCTGAGTTACATGATCAACAACGAACTTAGTAGCCAGCATGATGTATATATATATGACACAACTCGCTTGCTTTTCGGCAACTTGATGCTTGCTTGCTCTTTAACATCAAATCAGCGGCCTTCCCGGCATTGAAAATGAGTGCAGTTTTTCCCATCTCGTACGGCCTTGGTTTTCTTCGATTATCAACAACTTGGCGACGACCTCGCGCGGGCGAGGGTTCTGACGTTGTCAAGTCGGTCAGCTGAACTGGCCAGAATATATGATGATGTTGCTGCAAGAACCAATGAGTTGCTTCCTTGGTTTGATTCTTGATCGGCAACGGCCTGATGCTTGCTGTTTAAGGATCCAATGAACATACTTCTCGGTATTGACAACGAGCGTAGTTTCCTCTGACTCTTGCGGCGTTTGTTCTCCTCTATCATGATGAGGGGAATTTATCTTGCATGCCCTTGATTCTCCTCATGACTCAGATCGATCATCGGACAACTTCGACAAACGACCTCGGGGCGAGGGTTCTGACGTCGTCAAGTTGCTAGACCTCGCGCGGCGAGGTTTCTGACGATGGATGTGTAGCAGATCAGAAGAGCCAGCAGATTGGACTCTTGCCATATTATCATTGACAACGACCTCGCGCGGCGAGGGTTCTGACGTTGTCAAATTGCTAAACCTCGCGCGGCGAGGGTTCTGATGATAGATGTAAAGTAGATTGGAAGAGCCAGCAGGTTGAGCTCTTGCCATATTATCATTGACAACGACCTCGCGCGGCGAGGGTTCTGACGTTGTCAAATTGCTAAACCTCGCGCGGCAAGGGTTCTGATGATAGATGTAAAGTAGATTGGAAGAGCCAGCAGGTTGAGCTCTTGCCATATTATCATTGACAACTTGACAACGACCTCGCGCGGCGAGGGTTCTGACGTTTGTCAAGCTGCCAGAGCCTTTTTCATGATGAAGTAGTAGATCGGAAGAGCCGGTAGCTTGGACTCCTGCCGTATCATATTGCTTAGATGAATACTGATGCATCAGAACTAGAACTTACCAGGCATGACGGCCGGCAACGGTAAACAGGGCGACGCTCGCAAACAGGCAGCAGGGCGCCGGTGAGGGATCGGTGAGTGGTCAAGTATGCTCTTCGTGCAGCTCGTCGGCGAGATTGACTTGCTGGCTTCGGCTTGCTTCTCGGCGATTAGATGCCGATGTGCAGCATGGCGTCGGCAATTGCAGGCGGTGGCGTGCAGCGGCAGATGCGTATGTATGCGTGGCTGCGTGTATACGTGAGAACCAAAAGCTGGCCAAGATAACCACAGAGAGAGCCCCTACGTTGGCAGGGTGCTGGCTTATATAGGGACCGGAGGTCAGAGGCCTTGTGTTTGCCCCTCGGCCAAGTAAAGAAAGGAGTCCGTATCTCTGTTTAGGATTCAAACTAGAGTCCATCATCTCTACGTGTGTATCTTCCCAGGTATCTTGAACCCTATTAACAAGCCAGGCCACGTAGTACAGATCCGTATCTCAAGTATTTGGCTTGCGTACGTACGTGCATGTTCCATTCATGGTTTAATAATCCGTCCAGCTAACTAACTAGCCGGGCAAATGTTGTACGTACGTACGTACACAGATCAGAGCACCATGACGTGCATTTTGCCCTCGTCAAGAGAACTATAAACTGGCAAAAATATCTCTGAGGTGGGGCCTATGTGTCATAAGCTCAGCCACGGTAAACCTTGCACGCCTATTTACGTGCCAATACTATGGGTTGAATAAACATATTCTTATATATATTCACCTTGTCACAAATGATTATTATTTTGATAAAATAATCATCAAACAACTAGCAATATCCTTAATTGAAAAGAAAAAACATCTTTGCATATCAAAGCACAACATATATCATTATTCTCAGCAAGATCAGATTTAGTAGCAAGCATCACAGGATTTTTCAATTTAATGGATGGTTGATTTTCAGTTTTATTTTCAGCAGCAAGTCTCTCTTTCTCCGCCTGTACAACTTGAGCAGGGGTCATAGGTTGCAAAGTGATTTTTTTCCCTTATGCATAAGAGTATAAGTATTACTTCTACCATGGTGGATAGCATCATTATCAAATTCCCATGGGCGACCCAACAAAAGAGAGCAAGCTTGCATGGGCACCACATCACAATCTACATAATCAGAGTATGGACCAAGGGAAAAATGTACTCGAGCTGTTAATGATACCTTGGCCTTACCTGACTCATTAAGCCACTGAATATAGTATGGATGTTTATGAGGTCGCGTTTCCAATTGTAGCGTGTTGACAAGATCCGAACTCACCAAATTGTTGCAGCTCCCACCATCAATGATGACACGTGCGCGCCTGTCTTTAATCACAAATAAGATTTGAAACAGGTTATGGCGCTGCAGTTTCTCCGCGTCTCCCATCTGTGCACTGAGGACACGCTGCACGATACAAATCCGCTGGTCTCCAGAGTCTTCTACGCTCAGAGAAAGGCCCTCATCATTGGAAGCAGGTGGATCTTCAGCATCTTCCGCGATATCATCCGCACTAATGTAGCCTCCATCTTCTGTCACAACATATGCCCGTTTGCTAGGGCATTCCCTTGCCACATGACCAAGTCCTTGACATCTATGGCATTGAATCAGAGAAGAACGCCCGGTGGAAGCTACAGAGGAGGCGGGTTCCTGCACACGAGTTTTACCTGCCGATGGTGAAGGGAATGATGTCGAACGGTTACCTGTAGGTGGTGTGGTACGAGTGTTCGATGGCGGTGTTGTTGAAGGAGTGCTCGCTGCCTTGAAGGGAGATGGCAGGATAGCTTTAGGCGTGTAGGTGCTCCTGCTCCTCGACTGCGGTTGTCGTCCCTGCAATTCCTTCTCTGCAAGCATAGCCAGCTGAAACAACTCGTTTGTAGTATTCCAAGTTTTATAGTCAACAATATCCTGAATTTCACGTCGCAAACCACCATAAAAACGAATAACTTTGTCCTCCATCTCCTCTACAATCCCACAACGCATCGTTCCTTTTTGAAGCTCTGCGTAATAATCCTGTACAGACATATCACCCTGATCTAAGCGCTGCAATTTTTTTCGCAAATCTCTTTTGTAAGAAACAAGAACAAATCTATCACGCATTGCTTCCTTAAGCCCTTCCCAAGACAGAGGTTGTTCTTGCAAAGCAGTCCACCAGATTATAGCAAAATCCTTAAATTCACTAGTGGCTTGTCGAATTCTATGACACGGAGGAACTTGATGGGATTCAAATTTTTGATCTACCGTCATCTCCCAATCTAAATATTCCTCGGCATTGTGGGATTGCCCCTCGGCCAAGTAAAGAAAGGAGTCCGTATCTCTGTTTAGGATTCAAACTAGAGTCCATCATCTCTACGTGTGTATCTTCCCAGGTATCTTGAACCCTATTAACAAGCCAGGCCACGTAGTACAGATCCGTATCTCAAGTATTTGGCTTGCGTACGTACGTGCATGTTCCATTCATGGTTTAATAATCCGTCCAGCTAACTAACTAGCCGGGCAAATGTTGTACGTACGTACGCATACAGATCAGAGCACCATGACGTGCATTTTGCCCTCGTCAAGAGAACTATAAACTGGCAAAAATATCTCTGAGGTGGGGCCTATGTGTCATAAGCTCAGCCACGGTAAACCTTGCACGCCTATTTACGTGCCAATACTATGGGTTGAATAAACATATTCTTATATATATTCACCTTGTCACAAATGATTATTATTTTGATAAAATAATCATCAAACAAATGCCACCCGCCGAGTCGAGTTTATGTGCAAAGCAATAGAGACTTGACTCGGGGAAATACAACTTTGATGAGCCTGGCCGCATGGTCATAGCCTGACAAGTACTTAGAACATATGGTGAAAAATCATGCCACGCTTTGAGTAATAGCGATAAGCAGGATATCCAAGATCATACCATATGCTGAATAAAATCTCCACGATAATAGAACTTTGATAAACCTGGCCGCATGTTCATAGCTCGGCTTTATATTTCTTTCCTGTGTCTTGATGACACCATGAGTGCGACGAATATTTAGAAAATATGGCGAAGAATCATGCCATGTTTAAGTAATGACTAGCAATGTATATCTTGTAAAAATCCTCTGGATCCGACAGCAAGTCTCAGGACCACATTTCTGAAGCAAATAAAGCCAGCAGAGAAGGAAGCGACCAACATGACTCAGCAGAAATCATCGGCAGTGGCACCATCAGGATTGGAGTCAAATGAGACATGCATAGTGATTTTTTTTTGAGTGAAATGAGACATGCATAGTGATGACGGCCAATATATCCACGTCAATTGTTGCATATTTGCAATCAGAGAATAAGCATGCAGGGGAGACGCCAGCCCATCCAAGCACACGATGAAGGATGCCAGCGCTGTAAGCATCCATAATTCAGAAAGGAAGGTGATGGAACCAGAAAAACTACACTTCTGGTGATCGTGTAATCAACCCCTTTTTTTTCTTATTCACATTTTCTTGCTTGGTCTCCCTTTATTTAGATGTATTTGCAGAACCTGAATTGGTCGCCACCGGCCGAATCTGAGAAGTTTTTGGTCGCCACCGGCCGAATCTGAGAAGTTTTTGTTAGCTTTAATGGGTCAGCCAGCTTAAGGAGGACACCAATATTAGTGAACTTATAAGCGACACATTTGAAGCTCACAAGCCAATCTTCATGTCTGCACTTGTGGACGAGAATTCGTCACACTGCTTTAACTATGTTCACAGCGACCTTTTGATAAGAAAAAGAGCGCTCTCCAGAATAGAGGCCAATATGAAGTGGTGGGCGAAATTATTGAGTCACCGCCGCCTGAAGTAACGCAATTGATGGACGGTTTCAAGGCTTTAAAAAGAGGCCCTCACCAATAATTCCCAATCTTTGGCTGGGAACTTCATCTCGAAGACAGCTCAAAATACACAGGCTGCAGCTATTAAAAGCTCTCAGGACAGAGTAGCAACAACTTGTGCCCTTATGGGTGAAATCACCAAACATTATGAGAAGCACATTGCATCCCAAGGACTTCAGATTGACAAGCACTCGTCCCATATTCAAGGACTGAGGTCACAAATTCAAAAGCTCAATAGTCAGCTTACGATAACCGAAGAAGCTCATGCTCAAGAGAGCCGTTTGAAAGAACGCACAGCTCAATGCTTGGCTCATTACCAGGAATGTCTCAAAGAGATAAGTGTGCTCCAATCTCAACTGGACACGATGTCCAAGAGCGACAACAACTGCAGCACCTTGAACAAGCGGCTGCCTGCTTTGCTGATCAAGATGACGCGGGACTCACAGAACATGCCCGATCTTTACTGCATTTCTTCATGTCTTGTTTCCCTGAGCCGTAGATAGCTCAAAGTAATCATATGGCCACCAAACTTGATGCTAGTTTTGTTCCTTCTTGAGAAGCTTCAAGAGCCCAAGCATAGACTTTAGCCATATTTTTGTAACAGGCAAGTTGTATGAAACTACGCTGGACAAACCCAGCAGTTCCAACAGCATGGTCACGGGGACTAATAGGGTATGGCGAAAATCCGTGCCACCCCTAAAAATTGAGGTATGATACGAATGATATCATATCATGTCTTGTATTGTAGTAAGGCAGGACATGGTGAAAATCATGCCGCCACCTGAAAAATAACATATGGCGAAAATCATGCCATATACAAGAAAAAGAAATCCTTGGGTTTCACTCCGACCAAATATATTGGTGCCAACAAATGGAGTGTAGTATCCATAGATAAATTTATCAAGATTGATGCGACCGTTTTACAGCAACAGTGCCAGCCATCAATCTCAAAGGGTTTGACAGTTCCACATCACCGCGTTGGTTTGCTTCACTGCTCCCAAATTTATATGCACCCGAATGCTCATAGATGCTTGATGGCAACCTGATTTAAGGACAGACTGCAAATAATGTATTATATGTGTGTGGGAAGAACACCTTTGAAGATAAAGGATCCCAAAACGTGTTGGATAAAAAAAGATGCCAGCCCCTTATCAATAAAGAGACATGGGATTTTTGTGGCGAAAATCCATGCCATTGGATTAGTGACAGGGAATGTGGTAGACTAGCACATCTTCATCCCGGCAACAAAAAGTTGGGTGGCCATGCCACAACCAAGCAAGGTTTTCATCATTTTTTTTGTGACAGACTAGTCGCTACAAGAGCTTGTACTGTCATCAATCTTCAGTTTTTGTGAGCTGCTCATTGCCTCCATCCTTTAAGAGCATAGAACTGCCACCAGTTTAGCCAAATCATGGCGAAAAGAACATGCCACCAGAACTCCACAAAATGTTCCTGTAGACTTTGAGTCCTTTTTTTTATTGCATCACCACGCTAGCCTAAGTTATCATTTGTTGCAATGATTCCCAACCAGGTCGAGACAAAATTATTCATGGTTGCAGGTATGCCAATAGTGGCGCATTTCGCTGCTCCAGAACAGCTATTGATATCCGTTCGAATCCTCAGACTTACCAAAGGTAATGGCCATGTATCTGAATAATTTATTTTTGCACACCCTTTTCGATTACACAAGCAATCACAAGGAATGCTCGAGCTGCTGAATTTTACCAAAGAGCCATCCAATTTAATTTGTAGAAGAGAGATGATTCTTGGTTCTTCTCCGGGAGAAATCGAGAGAAGTAACATTGATTTTAGGCAAGACATATGTAGCCAATGGTGAAGCAGCCACGGAGGCATGTTACTCATAAGATGGTCATATTCCAACCCAACCTGCACGTGTGGTTCAGTTCCCTCGTGGTAATAGTGCAAAAAAAAAGGTTAACACTTCGTCAGGACCTCTTGGGGTTTGTGGAAATCTTTCCGAGCCTCCCTTCAGTCATGTGCTTCACGCCTCCTACCTTTTGTCCAGCAAGGAATGTAGGATACGGCTAAAATTTCATGGTTGGTTTGGGGGAAAATGGCTAAGGCAATTTTGCCCTCAATTTTGCCGAGGATGATGAATAGCTACCCGTCCCTCCTTCAATTTGCATTGCTTGATAACTTGATTTCATTTGACTATTGAGAGCTTTCGAGACAGTTGACTATGCCTCCTTTTTCTTTCTCTCTTTTGTTTTTTCTTCAGTCCTTTGGACTTGTTTCTTGAAACTTGTCTTCAAAGAATTTGGAGGGTAGCTATCCATCTTTGTGTAGCTAAGTAATCCTCGCAGGCTATATTATCTTTTTTGTGGACCCTTGTTGTCACCTTATGAGGGTGGCATGTGGCTGCACACTTGATCCGGACTTTTGTCGAGTCAGGTAGCCCTTTCATGCTCTTTTCGCTATAGTCTCCCTCAAGGCTTGGCATTCCTTTTAAACTGGACAAACGGCAGAAGGCACGATAAACCCACGACTTCGAGGGTCAGTGCGGATTGAAATTCCACCACCGCTTTCATCACTTGTCGGTGTAAACCATGTGCTTTGTGTTGAGGTTACTTCACCACAATGTAGGTCGGTTGGAAATTTTCATCATAGAGCAACACGCCTAGTGACAGCCCATCATTGGCACAACATATATATCATAGAGAGTATCGATTAGTAAAATATCTTCGTCGAAATCTTCCACGATGTGATTAGACTCTTTGGTGATCTTGATGAAACGAGTAGCTCTTGTGTATTGGTGAAGCTTCATGCTAACCCTTGGGTATTGCAGATGTTGCACTTGAACCAGCTAGATTTTTTGTATTGATAAGCGAACCTTGCTAGGAACAAATTAGCAAGTTCCCGGTGTACATAACCACAACTGTATTGATGTACAGAAGGCGATAAACAGCAAAGGCTAACACCATTGGCATGCAAACATGATCACCTTTTTCTGATTAAAAATCTGCCACCTGGGTAATAGGGGCATGGCCTTCCTGAATTTCATTTTCCGGGGTATCATTGTACAATGTTGCGGGCAAACAAGTGCATATAGTTGTCCACTTAAATGTATGAGTAGCACCATCCTTAGGATCCGTAAGGATACCTGGGTTAATAGAGTAAGAAAAGGTGCTCATGTATATAAAACAAAGCACATTGTCAACCCTACTAATAGGGACACTTGCATATTGTAGATACGGTGATGTTGACTTCATCTTGAATCTTTGGGTTGCCATTTATGGGCAGGCAACCGAGCTTGCTTTTGATTGATAAAATAGGCATGAAGGGGTTCCGCCCATGGTGCCAACGTCCCTAGATCATTTTGGGACATTGTTAGCAGTATATATAATGCTTGCCAACAGCTTGTTAAGAGGATTCAGGCACATGTCTGTAATGACTAGGGCCTTAATACTTGACTGCACCAGCCACCAGTTCGCGAAAACGGCCTGTGTATGCGTGACCTTCGGGCACTGATCATCTTCTAAAATTTGCCTTAGATGTGGAGGTGGTACAGCAGCACATTTAATTCTCTTGGTTGCCATTCTTGGCGTGACCATGAATTCCAGCGAGGCAATGCAGCTTGCCTCAAGTGACGAAACGAGCGGGAGGGGAATCCCCTCCGCTGTGCTAGCGTCCTCCGCCCGTCTTGGGGACGATGGCAAAGTGCATAATGCCTGCCACCAGCTTGTTGAGAAAATTCAGTAATATGACCATAACGACCAGGGCCTTAGTATTTAGACCTGCCACCAGTTCGTGCAAATGACCTTGATTCTTGGAAGCTCGGAACAAGAGGAATATGCCTACAATTACTCTCTGCAAATGCAATTGGTTGGCGACCTTGGAGTTGCTTCTCCAGCTCCTTCATTTGGGCTTGCAGCTTCTGAGCTTGTTGTTGGAGCTGATCGACAGGTGCACTTGCATGAGGTGTCGTACTTCATTCGCTTGTGCAGCAAATTTGTTTTCTTCTAGGCTAGAATTAGCCGTGACATGGTATGACGCAACCATCATTGGGGAACGAAGACTTATATTATCAGTGCGAGTTATAGATCCACACCCAGGAAATTTGGCCACACGTTTTAATGTGTGTCCAGAACTCATCCATAATGGTTTGCCTTACATGCTTCTTCAATTCAGCAGGCCCCTCTAGGTCTTTACAGATAGCACGTAAGGCTCTTTGACGACGTCGAGGAACTCAGGAACTCCTGACTTTGGTTTGGGCGTTCGGACAACCCGAGCGCTCAACTCGGCATGCAGTTTCTTGACATCGCTCCGCCTTTGCCGATAGTTGCGAAGAGCGTTCTTGTTGTTCTTGAGCGTACGAAGCGCATCGCCCAGGACAAAGAATAAGAGGCATCATTAAGTGCCTCAAGAGTCGCCTTGGGAGATTCTGAGTTGGGTGCTTGAACAGCTGGGAGCATCTCAGGCTCTTTCAAAAGCCTGCGAACATCAGCGACGGCAGCCCGTCTTGCTTGTTTAGCTTTGATGGAAGCGTGTTTGCGCGCCTCCTTCAGCTCTGTGTCTTGAGTTTGTGGCACTTGCGTTGGGTGATAGTATTTCTTGTCTCCATGAGTGAAGACGGCGATGGGGAGCACGAGCACCGAACTGAATCAGGCACGGAGCAGGACAGAACTTCATCGCTTCGTCGATGGTGACGGCAGGGAAGGACTCACTCGCGAGCAGCGGGAATCCTTCAATCAGTACGCCATATAATTAAACTGTACGGACAAATGCATAGCTCAAAGCTTCACGTGTATATACAATGAACGTATATAAGCATGGTGCACTTTTCTATATTTGAAAACTCCGGCTGTGCTTTGATCAGCATGCCGTTCTATTTTATCTAGCCCAAGCACTGATCGCCCTGTTGTGTGAATACATACGAGTCTGCATGCGGCACATAAGCATGCAAAACATGCATTTTTTTCAGAGCAACATAATATGTTACGTCACTGCCTTTTTCTTCGTCCATCAGCTAAGAGGCATGTCGATCTTGAGAGTAAGCACCGTCCAGCATATATGGGAACAAAAGACGAGCAATCATCATCTTCATTTTTTTTAACGACCACTGAAGCGCAGCGAAGATGGGAGGAGAATCAGGTCCCACTGGGCGTGCCATTTTGTTTGGTCGAAAACCGAGCGAAGACATGTATAAAATAGTGTAATGCAGGGAGACACGTGCACATATATTCGAGAACCACATATTTCATTAATTCTTTCTTGAATATACAAAATACATGATCAACGAAAAAGATGTCTTCTTCCGTCTTCTCGCGTCATGCTTAAGGAGAGGTCTGACTTGTAGGCAAATTGTGTAGTTCGCCGATTCCCGGGGGCCTGTTGGGGCGACGGTTAATTACATCTGCAAGACGAAGCTTGCGAAAAACCTCCGATTAAGCTGCGTTGGATGGTCGCGTCATGTATTTGATTGATCGCCGTCAGACCCATATGCGGTGTATGGCATAGTAATAATATGGGTGGCTTTATGTCGCCGGCTTGGTCGTGACATCGCCAACGCCACGCCGGAGTAAACGGAATTTGTTGATAATGAAGGGGATGACTATCGCCCGTCGGTGCCCAGTCATGTATGCCGCCTTCATTAACACGGACGTGTGTGAGTTGCTTTAAGCCTCGCCGGTGCCCAGCAACAGTGTATCCGATCCCGTTAATTAGGACGTGTCGGTGGAGTGGTGACCTCGCCTTGTCGGCACTCGGCCATGATTCCGTCTAGCCTCGTCGGCACTAGACGTATGATGGTACGGTTGTAGTGTAAGACAACCCGCAATTAGCGATGCAGGTATTGCTTGACGATGCTTCTATGAGATCAAATCAACAGCCTCTCGTCACTTGCATTACTTCATGCGTTACACCAAATCTGGTTGCAACGACTTACTCAATCTGGCCAATACGACCTTTCTCGAGCGTAGAAAACGATGGGCCAATACGACCTTCTCCACTATCATAGGAAATAACATAGATCAGGCCAATACGACCTATCTGGCGTAGAGGAAAATAATAGAGATAACCCAATGCGAGCTTCTCCACTATATAGGAAGTAATAAGGAGCAGGTCAATACGACCTCTCCGGCGTAGAAGAAAACGCTAGAGATAAGTCGATACGACCTTCTCTACTATCGTAGGAAAATAATAGCAATCCGTCAACGGCCTCTCGCGGCGAGGGTTCTGATGTTGTATGTTGCAGGAAACGAGATAGCCGGGATGCCGAAGATGGCTGCAAGAATCAGCAGACTTCGACTTGCACAAACTTGCCAACTCGCCGTGCACATAGAATTGCTTGCTTGGCTTGCTTATGGCCAACTTGATGTGCAGCAACGTTTGCATCTGGACTTGCACGGCGTCCGGTAGGACTGCAGCAACTAGCAAAGTCATGGAACAGCTTGTATGCATGGCATGGAACGACTTAGCAAGCACCGCCATCTATTCTGATAGAGCATCAAAGCAAGGGTGCCGCCCGCGTGTATATGCGTGTACCTCCGAGGGAAACTAGTTTGATACAGCCTCCGAGCAGGAGGCCTTGATACGTTGATTGATAAAAGGAGTTGTGTGCCGACACTCTTCATGTTAACGCATCTGAGTTACATGATCAACAACGAACTTAGTAGCCAGCATGATGTATATATATATGACACAACTCGCTTGCTTTTCGGCAACTTGATGCTTGCTTGCTCTTTAACATCAAATCAGCGGCCTTCCCGGCATTGAAAATGAGTGCAGTTTTTCCCATCTCGTACGGCCTTGGTTTTCTTCGATTATCAACAACTTGACGACCTCTTCGCTGGCGAGGGTTCTGACGTTGTCAAGTCGGTCAGCTGAACTGGCCAGAATATATGATGATGTTGCTGCAAGAACCAATGAGTTGCTTCCTTGGTTTGATTCTTGATCGGCAACGGCCTGATGCTTGCTGTTTAAGGATCCAATGAACATACTTCTCGGTATTGACAACGAGCGTAGTTTCCCTCTGACTCTTGCGGGCGTTTGTTCTCCTCTATCATGATGAGGGGGAATTTATCTTGCATGCCCTTGATTCTCCTCATGACTCAGATCGATCATCGGACAACTTCGACAACGCGACCTCGGCGGCGAGTTCGGCGTCGTCAAGTTGCTAGACCTGGCGGCGAGGTTTTTCGACGATGGATGTGTAGCAGATCAGAAGAGCCAGCAGATTGGACTCTTGCCATATTATCATTGATAAACGACCTCGGGCGGCGAGGGTTTCCGACGTTGTCAAATTGCTAAACCTCGCGGCGAGGGTTCCGATGATAGATGTAAAGTAGATTGGAAGAGCCAGCAGGTTGAGCTCTTGCCATATTATCATTGACAACGACCCACTCGCGGGCGAGGGTTCCGACGTTGTCAAATTGCTAAACCTCGCGCGGCAAGGGTTCTGATGATAGATGTAAAGTAGATTGGAAGAGCCAGCAGGTTGAGCTCTTGCCATATTATCATTGACAACTTGACAAACGACCTCGCGGCGAGGGTTCGACGTTTTTGTCAAGCTGCCAGAGCCTTTTTTCATGATGAAGTAGTAGATCGGAAGAGCCGGTAGCTTGGACTCCTGCCGTATCATATTGCTTAGATGAATACTGATGCATCAGAACTAGAACTTACCAGGCATGACGGCCGGCAACGGTAAACAGGGCGACGCTCGCAAACAGGCAGCAGGGCGCCGGTGAGGGATCGGTGAGTGGTCGAGTATGCTCTTCGTGCAGCTCGTCGGCGAGATTGACTTGCTGGCTTCGGCTTGCTTCTCGGCGATTAGATGCCGATGTGCAGCATGGCGTCGGCAATTGCAGGCGGTGGCGTGCAGCGGCAGATGCGTATGTATGCGTGGCTGCGTGTATACGTGAGAACCAAAAGCTGGCCAAGATAACCACAGAGAGAGCCCCTACGTTGGCAGGGTGCTGGCTTATATAGGGACCGGAGGTCAGAGGCCTTGTGTTTGCCCCTCGGCCAAGTAAAGAAAGGAGTCCGTATCTCTGTTTAGGATTCAAACTAGAGTCCATCATCTCTACGTGTGTATCTTCCCAGGTATCTTGAACCCTATTAACAAGCCAGGCCACGTAGTACAGATCCGTATCTCAAGTATTTGGCTTGCGTACGTACGTGCATGTTCCATTCATGGTTTAATAATCCGTCCAGCTAACTAACTAGCCGGGCAAATGTTGTACGTACGTACGTACACAGATCAGAGCACCATGACGTGCATTTTGCCCCCTCGTCAAGAGAACTATAAACTGGCAAAAATATCTCTGAGGTGGGGCCTATGTGTCATAAGCTCAGCCACGGTAAACCTTGCACGCCTATTTACGTGCCAATACTATGGGTTGAATAAACATATTCTTATATATATTCACCTTGTCACAAATGATTATTATTTTGATAAAATAATCATCAAACAACTAGCAATATCCTTAATTGAAAAGAAAACATCTTTGCATATCAAAGCACAACATATATCATTATTCTCAGCAAGATCAGATTTAGTAGCAAGCATCACAGGATTTTTCAATTTAATGGATGGTTGATTTTCAGTTTTATTTTCAGCAGCAAGTCTCTCTTTCTCCGCCTGTACAACTTGAGCAGGGGTCATAGGTTGCAAAGTGATTTTTTTCCCTTATGCATAAGAGTATAAGTATTACTTCTACCATGGTGGATAGCATCATTATCAAATTCCCATGGGCGACCCAACAAAAGAGAGCAAGCTTGCATGGGCACCACATCACAATCTACATAATCAGAGTATGGACCAAGGGAAAAATGTACTCGAGCTGTTAATGATACCTTGGCCTTACCTGACTCATTAAGCCACTGAATATAGTATGGATGTTTATGAGGTCGCGTTTCCAATTGTAGCGTGTTGACAAGATCCGAACTCACCAAATTGTTGCAGCTCCCACCATCAATGATGACACGTGCGCGCCTGTCTTTAATCACAAATAAGATTTGAAACAGGTTATGGCGCTGCAGTTTCTCCGCGTCTCCCATCTGTGCACTGAGGACACGCTGCACGATACAAATCCGCTGGTCTCCAGAGTCTTCTACGCTCAGAGAAAGGCCCTCATCATTGGAAGCAGGTGGATCTTCAGCATCTTCCGCGATATCATCCGCACTAATGTAGCCTCCATCTTCTCGTCACAACATATGCCCGTTTGCTAGGGCATTCCCTTGCCACATGACCAAGTCCTTGACATCTATGGCATTGAATCGAGAAGAACGCCCGGTGGAAGCTACAGAGGAGGCGGGTTCCCGTGACACGAAGTTTTACCCGCCGATGGTGAAGGGAATGATGTCGAACGGTTACTGTAGGTGGTGTGGTACGAGTGTTCGATGGCGGTGTTGTTGAAGGAGTGCTCGCTGCCTTGGAGGGAGATGGCAGGATAGCTTTAGGCGTGTAGGTGCTCCTGCTCCTCGACTGCGGTTGTCGTCCCTGCAATTCCTTCTCTGCAAGCATAGCCAGCTGAAACAACTCGTTTGTAGTATTCCAAGTTTTATAGTCAACAATATCCTGAATTTCACGTCGCAAACCACCATAAAAACGAATAACTTTGTCCTCCATCTCCTCTACAATCCCACAACGCATCGTTCCTTTTTGAAGCTCTGCGTAATAATCCTGTACAGACATATCACCCTGATCTAAGCGCTGCAATTTTTTTCGCAAATCTCTTTTGTAAGAAACAAGAACAAATCTATCACGCATTGCTTCCTTAAGCCCTTCCCAAGACAGAGGTTGTTCTTGCAAAGCAGTCCACCAGATTATAGCAAAATCCTTAAATTCACTAGTGGCTTGTCGAATTCTATGACACGGAGGAACTTGATGGGATTCAAATTTTTGATCTACCGTCATCTCCCAATCTAAATATTCCTCGGCATCATATCTCCCATGAAAAGATGGAATGGTAAACTTAATTTTAGAGTATGGGTCGTCATTACCTTGATGTCTATTACCTCCCATACCTGTTCGGTTCTTATTGAGCTGTCGGCGAGCACGGTTCTCGGCGGTCAGTCTCTCATCAATGGAACCATCGGGACGATAAACAACATCTTCTGGAGCGTCATCGTATTTTGGGGGGTTGGTCTCAAGCTGTTGAACTCTACCAGTTAGGGTGGCGAGTCCCTTCTCCACACGCTCAAAAGTCTTGCCGTTGTCTCTAACTTCCTGAGTCAATTTGTTTATTTGCGTCATCATCTCCACCCTCAATTCCTGCAAGTGACTAGACAAAGCAGGTACGTCGTCTGGCATGATTAGTGATTAGCAAAAACCCTATGAGCTAGTTGGGGTTGAATTGGTGGAATCACTCCCTGACTCACGTCTTACCAAGTTCTTACCGACGCTAGCAGAGGATGGCAACCGGCGATTGGGCTGTGATACCTGTGAGGAGGTGGCAGCCGCGATTGCAAGGCCGAATCCTGTACTGATCTGAAGAATATGTGGAGCTTGGGAAGGCCAAAATATAAGAGCAAGGATTAGCAAATAACGAGTGCAGATTAGCGGTCGTTCAATCTGAATCCGAGGTACAAGTCACAAGTGCTGGCTAAGACGTGCCTAGTCGTAGCGCAACAAGATGAAACAAAAGAACAACGGATAAACAGCACCGATAGAACAATCACAAAAGAAGCACTATTTCGTCTTTTTCTCGGATTATTGGCGTCCCAAAGTATCACAATTTTTTTTTATTTTTCTTTTATTTTTCTGATATTTTTCCTGGGACAGAGATCACAAAAATAGGAACCACAAGAATTTTCACCTACAACAAAGGTGGGATGTGGCCTACAGAAATTCAGCACGTTCTCTGAAAAGCGTGCAAAAACCTTGCCAATTTTTTTTCTTTATTTTCACGAATTTTTTTGGCAATTGTGACTGGGGCAAACAGGCCGTAGGCGAGTTTGGGTACGCCCCAAATGGAGTCAAGAATCTCCACAAAAAATTTCAGATTTTTCTGACAACCGAGCAGAAAGTTGTGCCTGTTTTAGTGAAGGTACCTCAAATTAGGTTTTTGCGAAAGGCACAACTGGCGGCGGCAGTTAGGATTAATCTTTCCTGTGAAGAAAAGCAGTGGGTATTCGCCAGATGATTTAAGGAGGTTGCGATGCAGGCAAAATATGAGCGGTTGGCAACCTTTTGCGCGGCGGCGAAAATTCACACAAGGCGGCTAGCGGGGTCAAGTCGCGTATTGTGGTTGCTGCGACTTGTTATGTGGAACGGTGGATGGGATAGCGGCGGAACACACAAATCACAGCGACGGGCGATTGAACTACGACGATGAACACGAAACTAAACCAGCAACTAGACTCGACCACGGACGCAAACTCAACAAAGCAATCTGAAAACGAAATTGCAAGGCTAAACAGGTTGTAGGACGGTGGATTTTTTTTGTAGGCTTTTTGTGGATTATGGGACGAAACAAAACACTCAAACTAAAGGGTAGATGTAACCTGACGGTATACCTTAGCTCTGAATACCACTTGATGGGGACGTGATGTCCGATCTTCCGTCAAGTTATGATAACTTTCGTTTTGGTGGAACTCGACACACCGATCCGGCTTCAGATCGAAAGGACCCGAACCCTGCAACCTTAGCACCGACGTTCCTCAGGTTATCAACCGTGTCTCCAACCGGTCGACCTCGCCAAGAAGGCTAATCCTTGCCTGCGAAACGAAGAACACAAGCAAGAACTCGAAAGAACGCAGCTCTGAATTTTGGGACAAACTGCAGATGAATGATTAAGCACACGAGTTGGGGTTTCACAAACCGATGAACGGCGACTGTCAATGGACAGAATTAATCTAAGCAAAACCCAAACCCTAACTTGGATGATGGCTACTGATATATAGAGTTTAGGGGCGTGCAAGACCCCCTGGACGCGCCCCTATTGGGCTCCAACACGATACGTGGCCCAAAGACCGAAATACGGTGGCGCAGCACCAAAACAGATTCTGGACGCCATAGTGTTTCGACGATTCCCGTGGACTCCTGACGAATTTGGACCTGATACTGGTGCCATTGGAAGCGTCTTGAAATTATCTTTCCAACGATATAAAGATCGTCCAAATCGAAGCCCGTATGTGACCTCGGCGTCCGTTTTAGTGCAGGCTGTCCCTGGACTCCGAAACCGACTTGAACTCGAATCGGTTTGGGCCTCCATCTTGACTCCAACGCCGTGGCTGCTCCTCCACGCCTCCAAGTCGTTCTCCAAGTCCTTGCTGATCCTCTCCTTGATTCCTAAGCATAACAAAGTCATTAAGTAGCAATCTATTCTCAAGTTCATCAAAAGAATTGCTTAAGAACGAGCTCACCTGTAAATTTAGTTGTCGTGCGCGAGCTCTTGTGATTGGACCGTGAATGTTTAGCGGAGGATCATCTTGTGTATCCGAAGAAGAAGTGATGTCCTCATCATAACCGGTCTTAGCTTTTCCTGTCCACGACTCCGATCTTCTTGAATCCGTTGTTCTTGCTAATGTCTTCACTTTTTAGGGAGAGAAGGAACCTGAGCCAACAAGTCATTCGGTTAGAAAGCGCTAGCGGTCTTACGTGGAGATGGAAAATTCGTCCACCGGGCCCCACAATAACCATTCCTCCAACTCATTCCTCTCCTCAAACTGAATTACCAGCTGAACTCTCGGCTTTGGGGCATTTTTTCTACCTTGGATGACCTAAGGAGAGAGAGGGATCATCAGTCTGAGCTATGGTTCCTCTAGCTCCATTGTGGTATATGGATGAATAGGTCCGGCCGGTCCACTCTATCGACAACCTCTAGGAGGAGCATGAGTTTGGATTAATTAGGCTTACTCTGCCTTAGAGGAAATTAGTAATGAAAGATATAGTTCAGGGCAGATGTTGAGCTCATTATTGATGGTGATGACAAAAGATACAACGAGAGATGCCGGTTACAAATGACTATGTCACATTGAGAGCAACCATGGCGGCGGTTCTTGACAAAGATCAAATAGGTAGTTGCGTACTTGATACGCTATATCAAGCTGACGAAAAATGACCATGAAACCCTTGATGTACATTGTACATAGAAGCTGCCCTTTTCTCACTACCGAAATGAGCTAATTTGCCGAGTGCCACTGGAATAACTGGTATCCCTTGTTTAAGTAACAGTACTAATATTGTTACAATTTCAGAGGCTCCTACCTATACTGATGGAATGACTGCAGTGCAGTCAGAGCTGACTGCTTGGTGAAAACGGCATATACTCCTACAGCTCACGACACCACACTCATCACGTTTCTATATACCTACTGTCGAACAAATCTGAAATGGTATGTAGCTAGCCTCATGTGTGAGATCATGTCAGCCTGAGCTGTCAGCCCCCGATCCAGATCGCCCTCCCAATCCCCACCTCTCCGAAGCTCCCAACTCCGATCCATGGACCCCAGCGGCGCCGGCGACATCGCCGCCGTGAAGCGCACGCGCGTGAAGCCCCCGTCCGATAACTCCGACTCCGTCGCGGACGTGGATCGCCTCAGCTCACTGCCGGCCGACATCATCGCCAAGATCCTGTCCTCGGTCGACAGCTCCCCAGACGCCGTCCGGACCTGCGTTCTCTCCAAGCACTGGCGCCCCCTGTGGAAGCTCCTCCCGGAGCTCCGCTTCCCCTTCTTCCCCGACCCGGCCAGCAAGTTCCGCGACGCCCTCAACGACCATCAGGTGCCTCTCCGCCACCTCCAAGTCGAGGGCCACGGCCTGGGCGCCCTACCCAAGTCCGTCGCGACCTGGCTGCCCGCCGCCGCGCGCCGCGTCTCCGGCTGCTTCGCGCTGCTTAACAACGTGGATCCGAGCACGGTAGAGCGTAGCGAGGAGGAGGAGGCCATCGAGCTTCCCTGCTTCGAGCAGGCCAGCTCGATTTCCATCTGCCTAGGGTTGCTCGGCAGCCTCGCCATGCCACTACCAGCCGACGGCGGTGGCGTGTTCTCCCACCTCACCGACCTCTGCCTGGAACGCGTCCAGTTCCACCACCCGTCGGAGCTCGGCGACGTCGTCTCCTCGGCGCGGTGCCCGTGCCTGCAGGAGCTCAAGCTCCGCATAACTCCTGGACTGGAGGTGCTCTCCATAAACTCCACGAGCCTACTGAAGATGAAGCTGAGAGGGTCACTGACCTGCAGGAGCTCACCGTGGAGGCGCCGGAGCTCAAGGAGTTGACTGTGGTACACTGCTTCGTCTTCTTGCTCATGGAGGAGACTGGCGGACCTGCTGCTGTTGTCGACATTGCAGCGCCTGAGCTGGTGTTGCTGGATTGAAAGACGACATGGAGAGCCAAACACAAATCCAGGCTCAGATCAGCCAGTTTCCGCATCTCCGATCACTCGGAAGCTTCCTACTCTTTGTCTATGGAACTGATGAAGTCTTTGGTGAACACAACAGAGATTGTCTGGATGTCTTGCTGGGCATTCATCAGTTCCTCGAAAATCTTTCACTGACACTGGGCTATGTGCATGTGAGTTCACTTCATCTTTTGTCTATTGGAAGTATTTTATATCTTTTGTCTATTGGAATTATTTTGTTATGCATTGCATGCCAAACATGATCGCTTGCTAGATTATACTATACTTTTTTTTTTTGAGGGAATACTGTATTTTGATTTTTATTTTTGCCTCCTTCTTTTTTTTATATTTTTATTAGTTACCTGCTCGTGGGCACAGCATGCATGTGATACAAACACACTACTAGCAGAGAATCCTATACTAGTGGGTGTTATTGGAGTTGGAGAATCAACTGAAGAATTCTCGCATGTTTTCCTTTGCTTGAGTCCATTGCTATATATATGCATATATGCTCAGTTTAGCCTATATATTTTCTTTGACCTTTTTCTGAAAAAAAAAATGTTCCACGAAGGAACCATATATATGAAAAAAAAAAAAAAAGAATTGCTGGACTATCATTGGGGTGGGGGGTGGGGGGTGTGGGGGGTGCAATTTATGGACCCAAATGCTAAGCCGCCAATGCCTTGATCACCAATATATACTGTGTCGACAACCTAATAAGCACTCCAATAGTATACATATATAGGCATATTTCTAGAAATAGTTCTTGGCGATATAAAATCTTTCTTGAATTGTCATGATCTCTCTTTTTGTTCTGATTTCCTATGCACACACACAGGACATAGAGAACTACCAATACCTGATGGAAGACATGAGGACGCTTCCGAAAGTTGCAACCCTGGACCTCATTGTAATATCAATTGGTCATTCCTATGGGGCCAGTCTTTTCCATGTTCTCAGGGTATGCACTGGTATAAGAAAGCTGGTGCTAGACTTATATACGGAACTCCAGGTAAAAATATATTTATTTGTCTAATTAAAACTTAAAAGAAGAGAAAGAACCATGGTGGTGAGCAGCCTGCATATATAAAAGATTAATTGTGCGCTTCCCTTAGCACATGCTCCGACTATTTCTTTTTTTCATTTTTTTTCCATCGCCATATTATTGTTTGTTAATTGAGTGCAAACTAACATCAATGGGATTGTTTACAATGGGATATTATCTATTTATATAACAATAAGTCTGTCTCTGTACAATTTTGATATGTGATAATATGATGTTTATTGTTGCACCAATTTGATTTACAAAAATACAGTCAGACGTACTATTACAATCAAATTAATTTCTAGGTAGAATTTTCCACAAATGCTGTTGATCGATGCCTTGACTGAACCCGAACGTTTCGGCTTTTTGAAATACAAAAGCAGGGTAAACCTTTTATAAAAAAAAAAAATCTTGAAGTGTTTTGGCAGTCTGATAGTTTATTTGGATTCCTCTATGCTACTTTCATGGTATCTAATTTTTTTAGTTGATCTCACCGTATTGATATGGTTCTGGTATTTTTGTGTCAGCATCCATTGACATGTCCACCTGGATGCAACTGTGAGCACCAAACAAACTGGCGATCTGAGAAACTTTTGTTGGATGGCCTAGAAGAAATTGAAATCCAACACTTTGGACGAACTACTCGTGATCTTGATTTTGTGGAGCGATTATTTGGTTGGGCGACACAATTGACAAAGGCAACCATAATTTTTGATATTATAGTTAGAGAAGGCGTGGCCCAGGAGGTGTGCAGGGCGTTTAAACTCTTCTCAAGGCCAGAAATACACATAGAGTTCAGGTATCATAACAACAAAAAGGTGCTTTATGTACCTGAAGACTAGCTAGGGCACCTTACGAGTTGTATGAGAACCTTATAATATTTTGCTTGTAGAATATGCTCCATATGGACCTTGTATGCATCTAACGAAGCATGTATAAGACTTGGAGTGTAATTTTATTTTATCTTGGTACCAGCTGCAGTGTGATGCTTGTATGAGAACCTTATAATCTTTCGAGTAGATCATTCATAAGTGTTGGAACCATGCATTATACTATACTTTGAGTATGATTTTGATATGAAAGTTTAAGTTGTATTTGCCTCTCTTGACAATCTTCATGTCTAGTACTACCTCCATTCCAAATTATAAGACTTTCTAGCTTTTCTAGATACACTGTCTTTACTTTACGGACATAGTGCATAACTAGATGCATAGTAAAGAAAATGCATCTAGAAAAGCCAGAAAGTCTTATAATTTTGAAGGGAGGGAATAGAAGATTGTAATGTTAGCATGCACTGAAATCTACATTATTAATATTTATTTAAAATATGACGAACATCAACATTTATGGGGGTTTAAGTAGACCTTTTCCATCTTTTATTTATTGTATATTCTCTCTACTTAATTTTTTTTAATAAGGTTCCATTTTGGCCATGGGCACAGTATCCATAATATAACTTTGAATATTCAATTGAAATAAATACACGCCGGCCCATAGCCTACTCAAATTATGGGTAGGCTACGTACACAAAACGTACTCCCTCCGTTTGGCATTAGAAGTCGTTTAGGACACCGATACGGTCTCCAAAACACAACTTTGATCTCTTGTTATTATAAAAATATTTATAGAAATGTGATATATGTATACTTTTATCAAAGTATTTTTTTAAGACAAATATTCATATAATTTTCACATTTACAAACTAAACAACTTAAAAGTTATTGATAATTATATATTCCCAATGTTTGACCTAAACCTTGTCCAAAACGACTTCTAATACCAAACCGGAGGGAGTATATATATGATTGGTTGACTGCACTGTAGTGTAAGTAATACTCCCACTTTTGTGTACTGGAGAGAGTATAGAATACTTAAGCTGATAGAATAGTAATATGGAAAGAAATAACTCTTGCATTTCCTGTCATACCAACAGAGTAACAGACTAATAAGCTGTTAGTTGTTCTAGGCGCAGGTTTATCCTTGTTCGTTTCATTTCATGCATGTTTAACCATTGCAAATATATAGTGTATATGAGTCTCCTTATCAAAACACTTCTTTGGTATTGGGCTGGGAATATGTGTTGTTTTTTTTTTGTGAGCGGCCGGCTTGTTTGAAATATATGACAGTGGACAATGGATTGATTTGAGTTTTTGCATGCAGACTCAAACATGATAGAACAGTTGGATTAGGAAGCTGTATGATTTTTATGTATTTTGTCAGAGCTTCCTCGGTTTCTTTTTGATAATCTATGCCTAGAGGTCTGTAGCTTTGCTGACTATAACTTATTGCTAGAACATGGCTCAGGGTTTTTGTGCATATCAATCACTGCACCGATGATTCAATTTGGTAAAATGCAATCATAGTAATGCTGCAGTCAAATCAATTTATAGGTGGGATTTTCCACATATATATATTTCTAGGTTTTTTTATGACACATCTCTAAGTATTCATGTAATACAGTAAAAAATTAGGTTCCACTATTTTTGTTCCACACACATCCTCAGTTAATCTTAATTATGATTTTAATATGCTTTTATTGTATTATGCAGAAATTCCATGATGAGATAGGCTTGTGTTTGTGATCAACGACCAAACGGCACTAGTACACAAATTTAACAGAGGTGGGCAAAAAGGGCTTAACCGAGGCGGGCCAGGCAACAGCCTTGGATCAAAGGTTATGGTTAATCATGGCCTTAACGACCTCAGAGCTATAGAAAGCTGGGGAATTTTTGTTGGTTAAAATTGAAGAAATAGAAATCCAAGATACTAGGGGGTCTAAACATAAACTTCCTTCTGTAAAGAAAAGTTTTAGTTGGGAACAACAGAACTAAATGACAGTAACTATAGGCTAAAAAAAGAAAGTTTTCTAGAAGTTTAAAAGACTCTCTAGGGCAAGTATGCAGGGAATTGATGTATACCATAACCATATAAAATGACAGTAATTACAATCCAATGCCCCATACAAACATAATATAGATGATAGTTTCATTACTACAAAACAAGTGGAGAATGCCCACTACTACTAATTATTACATGCCATGACATAGTCAGTGTAGTGCTATTGTCAAAGCCTACAAACAAGTTATAACATAGTTGTCCATGTATGGTTGAAGCGACATTCAAATAACCACCTCAAGAAACTTATTCTATACCACACTGAACATGGATTCTCAGATGTTCTAGAAATGGTAGAGGTGCGGAGGAATCACTCTACAGTAGCGAGCAGTGATGAGTCTATGCCACTGGCTCAAATTTCATTCGGCCCAACAACTAGTAGGATCCAATCTGAATTGTCCCCATCTCTCTTGCTCTGCGCCATGGACCCCAGTTGTCGGGCGGTAAAATATCACGATGCTCTTAGAAAGGCCATTATAAGAAACGATGCCCCGGCAAAGTAGGTTTAGTCTTGCAAAAGGACAAATTAACCTAGGCGTGATGCCACGCGGGATTCACGTCCAGCCCGAGCCCTGGATTGCAAGCCTCGGGCCACCTGATTCGCCTAAGGGACATCACGAGAATGGAACCTCGGGCAAAGCAGGTGAGCCAAGGGCACACCGCGCGTGTGCCTTTGGTCCGTCTGACAGGTAAAGGAGGAGGTACACCATAGTGCTTTTTCTGTACCAGCTGTCACCAACCCATATAGGATATACGTAAGGGAGGCGACCAGTGTCAAGTCCTCGGACAAGGCTGGATGATAGCATGCCCGGCCATGCTGGATGGCTCAACATGGGCTGGCCTCATGCCTCTTGACTTGGATACAGCCATGACGGGTCACACACTTAGGCCATCCCATAAGAGGGAAATAGGCTATGCCTCGATCGGGTGGTTAATACAACAACGCAGTGTGGTGCAACCACCCACGCGACCGCCATGATGACATGACTTAGAGTAGATGGAAGGAGGAGAATATGATGATGAAGGCCATACCATCCCTCTAAACCTATTTTCTTTACTGCCATGAATACGGCCACTTGTAATCCTGCCCTACCATTCGACTATAAAATGGGAGGGAGGCCCTCCACGATAGAGAGCCTATTCAGAATTTGGTATTCACGATACTCGCAACTTTACAAGCTACTAGAGCTTTGATCGATCTAGGGTCAAGCCATCAAACACGGTTGAGCTTGGAACACACGCATGTTCATTCATGCACTAGAGACTTTGGGAACTTCTTCCCTATCTTCCCTCTCTCTATTACAAGCAAGAACTTGTGAGCATCGAGCTCACCACTAAACTAGGATCATTTTGACCAAACCAGGATAAACCCCCCTGTCTTGATTCTTTTTACACCATCCAAGCTAGATGCCAAGGAATATGATTACTTGGTAGTGCAATTTTGAAACACCAACACCAGCGTCGCCAGTGAGACCACCGCCATGAAGCACGCGGAACCCTTGTAGAACTCCGCAACATGCGTGGATCACCTCAGCACATTGCCAACGATATCCTCTTCTTCGTTAGCTCCCTAGACGTTGTGCTAAGATGCTTCCTCTTCGTTATGATAATGATATGGCCTTAGCGTGTAGAAGGAGAGACACTCCGCAGACGCTTCTTGTGCGTGTTGGAGGTGTTGTGTTTACAGATGTTGTAGCAATGATATTGTACATATGTTGTGGTGTAGTGCATGTTTGAAAGTAATCCATGTGTGTTTTATTAATTAGTATGTCATCGATGCTGCAAAGGTGGGCTCTAATAAGAGTGTTTGGACAGAATCCAAGGTCCTTTGCATGCCGTTCCGACTGCCCCCATGCCTAGTCACCGTGTCATTGCCGTGCCCACCTCATCCTATGCTCACCTCTACTGCGCCCCCCCACATATCCTTCGAAAGTCATCACAGTGCCCCCACTACCGGATTCCACCTCTTTGCCGGAGGCGTAAAACCATTGCCGAGAGAAAATTATCGGGCTCACGGCAAAGAGGGGCCATTAATTGTTGTGAATGTCGCCGGCAAAACTTGCACTCTCAGCAAACATCCTTTGTCGATTGCACGACTCTTGGCAAAGGGTCCTTTGTCGAGAGCCGAGACCTAGCTCTCGGGGAAAAGACCACGGTGTCGGGGCCCCCCCCTCCATCACCCTTTACTGAGAGTACGCCTTCCGACTCTCGGCATCGGGATTTTCCCCAGTGTCGACTTTGCCGAGAGTTTTTGGCAATCCTAGGCAAGGGACCCCCCTTCCGAGAGCTGGACCATTTTTTTTGTTTTTGACATCCAAACTTTTTTTCTGCAATTCATATACATCATATGACACTCCATGATCAAGTTTGGTGAATTTTTGAGTTTATTTGGTATATTTAAATAATTATTCTCTTCTATGCCAATTTTTAAAATCAATCAAAATTTGAACTACAAGTGATCGATTGAATTTTTTTTTAAAAATGGAGTACAAAATTGATATTCCTATTATTCAACCCAAATTAAGGCCTTACATATAAAAATAAAAAGAAATCTCTAACATTTTATTACGAAAACACGGCCATTAAAAGGCGTGCTTGAGTGGTTTTAAAATTCTAGAAAAGGCACAAAAATCTATGTGTGAGAAAGAACTTGTGGACGTAGGAGATGCTTGAACTTGTGAACTTGGATACATGTGGAACTCTATGTGGATTTTATGTGGATTTATGTGATCTATGTGGATTATATGTGATATGTGAGCAATATGTGACAAATTTGTGATATATATGTTAAATCAATGTCGTATATATATGTGTGAGAAATATGTGCTGTGAGGAAAAAAAAAAAAAAAACCTTTGCCAAGTGCATGCAGCAAGCACTCGGCAAAGAAACCATACTTTGTCGAGAGCGTGCGCCAGCTCACGGCAAAGAGACCATACTTTGTTGTATTCCAGCTCTCGACAAAGAGGCAATCCTTTGCTGAGAGCCGCCCGTTAAGCGCTCTTCGGCATAGGGCCACAGAGCTGTTACGATTGGCCCTTTGCGAGCTGTAACGCTGTGGCTCTCGGCGAAGGAGCTGCCACCGTTGTTTGATCTTTGCCGCGATTGGGGGTGTGCACGGGGAAAACCATTGGGCGATAGATGACTCACGGCAAAGGTTCTTTCCCCGATGACCTCTTTGTCGTGACTATTTGCCGAGAGTCCCCGTCGGTGAAGCCTTCGCCGACAGGGAAAGCAAGCAAGTCCGGTAGTGCCTGTTGCCCGGCTTCATGTGGTGTCACCTACTTTGTGTTGTCCAGCTCTGCGTTGCCGGCAAGGCATGCTTGGTCCTGAAATGTGCATGCTACTATCCCCTACCTGTTGTTGCCGCCATCCGTCCAGATGGAAGCCAACACATCCAGATGTTCGGGCGGGCGCTAGTTCCGCCGTAACCATTAATAACGACTAAAATGTAGTCCTTGATAGTTGATATGCAGTTTTGATGAAATGACCATGAGGTGTGTAAGCGTTTATGCTATATACATGGAAGGCAGCAGCCATGCATCTCTAGACCTTGAAGCCCTGGATCGATGTAGTAGCCGTTGTTGAAGCAATACTTTAACAACTCACAGCCTCAACCAGATGGCTCACACAGCTCACTGCACAGATCAGGCTTGTGCTGTGAACTAATGGTAATCCGCGTGTGACTGACATGTGAGCCCACCACACCCAGCCCTAGCCTCAGACAGCTTTCTACCGTGAAATAAGGAAACCGTGTATCAACTGTGAAGTGCTACTAGACCACCGGCGGCGTGATCGACTTGCGAGGCCACCACCCTCCACCCCCCGGCGAGCCCCAGCGTAACCGATCCAAGTCCTCCCCTTCCCACATCTCTCCTCCCGCTTTCCGCGCCATGGACGCCAGCCGCGGCGCGAAGCGTGCCAAACCCCGTGGGACTTCGGCCACGGCGTGGATCGCCTCAGCGCTCTGCCCGGCGACATCCTCGCGAAGATCCTCGCCGCCATCAGCTCCCGGACGCCCGTGCGAACAAGCATCCTCTCCAAGCGGCTGGCGCACCCGTGTGGAAGCTCCTACCGGATCTGCACTTCCCCTTCTTCCCGAGCGGCCGGCGGCTTCGCTGAAGCCATCGCCGGGCCATCAGGTGCGTCTCCGCGATCTTAAAGTCGAGGGCCACGGCGGGGAAGATCTACTGCCAGGTCCCTCGCGACATGGCTCCCCATCGCCAGCGAGCCGAGTCACCGGCGGCTTCACTGCGCCGTCAAGGAGGCTCCGACGAAAGCAACAGCGGCGGATGAGGTGGTGGCTATTGAGCTGCCCTACTTCTAGCACGCCACCTCAATCTCGATTGGCTCGTGGTCCGGCGTCGGGCTTGCATTTCCACCAGCCGGCGATAACGGCGCCCGGGCGTGTTCTCCCCGCCTCACCGAGCTCCGGCTGAAAACGCCGGGTTCGGGACCCGTCTCGCTCTCGGCGACACCATCTGCCGGGCGCGGTGCCCGTGCCTGCGGACATTTCACATCTGCCGCGGCTTTGGCCTGGAGAAGCTCCCCCCGCGGCGCTCCACTTCTCTACTGAACCTGCACCTTCAGACACCCATAGCTTGCGGGAGCTCACCGTGGAGGCGCCGGAGCTCAAGGAGATACATGTGGTAGATTGCTTCTCCACCGGGGCGGACGAGCAGCCACCACCGCCGGTTATATCCATTACAGCGCCTGGGCTGGAGGTGCTGGACTGAGAGGCACGATTACTGAAGAGGTTATTGGTTTTGCCCAGCGGTTGCCGCATCTCCGCTCACTGGGAACCGCCTTGTTCTTTGCCTATGGAGATGATGCTGTTGATAGATACAACCGTGAGTGTCTGAGGAACTTGCAGGGCTTTCGCTCCATAGAAACTTTGACATTGACCCTGGCTGTGCTGGTGAGTTCACTGATCAATAATCTTTTATTTGTTAAATGAAAATGTGTTAATTTCTTATGATATGTATATATATAATATGCCAAACACATGATATATATCATGATATATAGTAGTGTTCTGATGCATAGGTTTGAAAGAATTATTGGGTGCATGTGATACAAAAATACAATACTACACGTACGTAGAGCAAGCAGAATCCTAGCTAGCTTAGTGCATATATATGGGGGAATAGTCACGGCTATATATAGCTCCTTTTGATCATGCACGCTGTTGAATGATGTTTCATTTCATTCTTTGTTGAACGATGTATGATGTTGAATCAACCCACGAATTGTTCTCACCTTTTAGCTTTATTACTTCATTCGGTCTCCCCTGCTATCATCATTACTTTCCAATGCAAGATCAGATCAAAGCTCACACTACAGTTTATATACCTTGAGATTGTTAGGGTTTTGTAGAGGCAAGTGAGCTACTGTTTCCTCAGCTAACAAACACGGCTTTAGTGAATTTTATTTATCCTTTGTAGTTTGTTATTTTTGTAAAAATAATATATTCCAGCAATGATTTTGGTACTATATATAGTTTTTTCTTGAAATTTATACATTCTGATTTTTGTTCTGATTCATATGGACACACAGGACACAGAGGATGACTTTGAATATTTGATGGAAGCAATCAGCGTACTCCCAGCCCTTACTACTCTGCACCTCGTTGTAATGTCGGGTGGACATTGCTTTGGGGATTGCACATTACATCTTCTGAGGATCTGTACTGGTATAAGGAAGCTGGTCCTGGAAATATCTAGCTTTCTTGAATTGAAGGTAAAATGATATGGTTTGCTTATCTAAGACTCTCTATCCAGCTAGTTAAAGAAGCAAAAAAAAAAAAAAAAAAAAAAGCACCAGATGTACAACTTGCTTTTGGTGTGGTGGGTGCTAGTAGGTCACTGATATTGTATAGCCATATGTGTAGAGTTAGTACAAGTTGTGGTACAAGCAATGACGTACAGCAACGTGGCTCTACAAATTATCCTAATACTCGCCTGCAATCGTAGTGTTAGGGTCACAGACGCACAAACAGGTCCTAAAATTCGTAAACACCTGGATGGGGAGATCCTTGGTCATGATCGACATCCACGAATTGGTATGATGAAGGGCCACAGAGCAGATGGACCTATCCTATAGTGCCACCTTCTCCTAGACGAAATGGATTTCGATCCTGATATGGTGGTGAGCAATGTTTTTGCCATCATGTAGATAGTGTTCATGTCATCGTAGTAGACAACTATTGCTAGAGGATGAGATGTGGAACTTCTGGAGAAGCTACGTTAGCCAGCAACACATGATACTATGCTTTGGCGTTGGAGCAGGAGACCATGCTCTGATATTTGGGGGGACCAATAAATTACTAGAATGTATCTTAGGAAATGCACAACCCAGGTGGAGCACCACTGTTGGGGCAGCCTGCCCAATCGGCATCAGAGTATGTAAGCAGTCAAGGGCTCCATGACACTGACATCTAGGAGAAGGATACACTACTGGAGACAGATTCTTTACCAAGTGTAAATTGCTTTGCTGAGTGTAAAATATCGGGCATTGGGCAAACAACACGCTCGGCAAAGCGTAACTTTTGTTGAATCTCAACACTTGGCAAACAATGACACTCGGTAAATCACTGCTTATGGTAATGTCCGTCGATGGCGTTGCCTTTGCCGAGTGTCAACCGTCTAACACTTGGCAAAGAGCCCATCTTTGCTGAGTGTCGGACGCCTGACACTTGACAAACCATCCTTATTTGCCAAGTGTTTGACGTCTAACACTCGGCATAACCTCAGTTTTCTTTGCCAAGTGTCATACACTAGCAAATCTCCTGTGCCAAGCGCCCGATTTTTTACACTTGGCAAACCACCTTTGCGAATTATTGTTTGCCGAGTGTGGTTTGCGAGCGAAAGTGTCACACTCGGAAAACCATTTGTCGAAAGTGTATTTTGTCTTTTTGCTGAGTGTCGCGACACACGGCAAAGCTACTGATTCAAAAGTAGTGATAGCAAAAAGGGGCCCTTCAGAAAAAGCGGGATATGTTTGGTGTACTCTAATAAGGTCAACTTTGTGTAACCTTAGGTTGAATGTTGCTTCTCTTTTGTGTAAGTTTCAGTTCCATTGACAACCAATGCCCTAAGGTCAACTTTTGCTTTGTTTATTATGAGCTATTGTCTACTGATAGAACAAGAGTCAGGATTTTTAACAAGTTTACTAATAGATAGATGATGTTCATTGTACATTACAACAATATACAATCATATTAGTGTTGTTTAATTAATTTATACTAGAAGTAATTTGGCTGCTTGATACTTTCCTTTTAGATTCCTCTACTTTCATGGCATCAAATTTTTTGTTTGTCTCCTATCTTGTTGTGTCAGGAACCATGTCCATCAGCCTGTCTTTGTCGCCAGCAGTCAAACTGGCAAACTGAGGAGCTTTCGTTGGTTTCCATACAAGAAATAGAAATCCAAGGGTTTGGACGATCTGAACATGATATTGGATTTGTGGAGCAGCTATTTGGTTGGGCGATATCACTGACAAAGGCGACAATATTTTTTGATGAATCAGTCACTGAGGGCATGGCCCAGGAGTTGTGCTGGATGTCTCAGTTCTTCCGTATGCCTAAATTACATATAGACTTCAGGTATCATAACAACAAGAAGGTTTTATATGCAGCTGAAGAATAGGGAAACACCCGAGGTGTTTGAGAACCTTAATCAGCTTTTGTAGTATATGGACCATGGACTATGCAGGCATGGGAACGACTTATGTACCTGTAGTGTAATTTTGTTTCATCTTGGTACCAGCTGCAATGAATAAGAACAATGTAAGCACAGTGTTTCTTTGACAAACTTATTGATGTGTAAAAGGTTTGTAATGCGTTGATGTGTTGAGACTAGAAACAATCAGTATTATTTGGAATGATTCCCATCCAGGAAAGATTCTCTATTCTACAATCTGTTAGCTTTTGGCCGGGTATGGTAAATATGTATCTTTTCTGCATAATTTATCAATCTGTACCTATGAAATATATGCACAGTCCATGAAGTTTCAGTAGTGTTATTTGTATATTAAAAAACCATGTTATCATAGAACAATCATAATTACCTTTACTTCCTCCATTCCAAATTACATGATGTTTTAGATTTTCTAAATACGTAGTTTTTGTTATAAGGACTTATTAGGTATACACTATATATGTCTCGATACATAGTAAAAGCAATGTATAAAAAAGTCAAAACGTCTTACAACGTTGAAAAGATATAGTATTTGTTTTGTGATATGTAGTGTATTAGCTTGGGTATTTCGGCAACATATATAATCTGATAATCTTATAGGCCTGCTGCTCTTCTCTTGTCTGATTGAATAACATCATTTGGTTTCCGTAAGAATTTGGTCCTTTTTATTTCAAGCACAAACACTGCATGCTCATCAGACATGCACTGAAGTCCAGGGCCAGTAGCTCTAGTTGAATCTCCTTATAGACAAAGTAGAGAAATCCGTGATGAGTTTTGAGGATCTGAACTTGAAGTTTATTTTGTGAAGTGAATGTCCAATTGGGCGACAGTGCTAAAAGAATTTTACAATAAGCAATTGTCAAGGAAGTAGACACGTACTTCTAGTACCTTGTTATCAAGTGCTCTCTCTCTCTCTCTCGGACATCATCGTGCACAATATCTAAAACTCCTATATAGGAGCTCCCCACTATCATCCCTTAAGGAATTCTCCGGCCTCCGATTGGTCCCGGGAGTGGTAACTGAAATTGAAACTGAAGCTTAGCTCTTTTGGCGTCGTGGGCTGGGTGTTCCCCTTCCTCTCGGCAAGGCGCCCTCCCCACCCGTCCGCCTCCTCCCGAGATCCGTTCGCTCCTACGCTGAAAAAAATCCGGCGGCCTCTTCACCTCCCGTCCCGGCGCATGCCTTCCCCGAGTCCCGACTCCATCCTCTAGCCAGATCGGCGCATTCCATCACTCGTCCCCTCCCGTCCCGACGCAAGCCCTCCCGAGTCCCCCCCCCGCATCTCCCAAACCCTGACCCGGCGCCCGTCGCCCTCACCGGCCCACAACAGCAGCGCGCCGGGATCCGAAGACAAGTGCCACCGCCGCCCAGCGGGGTTGTCCAGCCGCCCTAACGCGCGACCGGTGTTGCCGCCGCCCATCCCGATCTACTATATGCCGCTCATCACCGACCGGCCAAGCCGCCTCTTTGCTCGCTCCCAGCGCGGTGCCCCCGTTACCTAGAGGAGTTCATGGCGACAGCGGCGGCCATGGAGGACGACGAGTCCAAGAGCCGCGACATCCGCCCGGTATGGGCCTCCCAATCCCTCGAGATCCGTCGTCGGGGAGACAGCGGTGACAATGGAGGCCATGGAGCGGGTGTCGAGCTCGCCGGTCGATGCGCCCAGCCGTGTCGTTCCTCTTCCACCGCCGCCGCCAGCACCGCCGCCTCCTTCTCGTGACTCCTCTCCCCACGCCGCGATCCCGTGGGACTCCGCCGCCGGGTGCCGGCCTCTGCTGCCGCCCGAGTGAAAACTTCTACTGCAGCTGGGTATGGTGGTGGCTTCATAGCCGCCGGCCTCATTTTTCTGTTGTTCTTGGGCTGCTGCCCCTTCTCAGCGCCCGCCAAGCTGCAGTTCCTTGCAGTCACAGAGGATGGTGGATTTTGCGATGAAGATTTTGCGATATCTTCATCGCCGGTCTTCCTAGCCTCCCCCGTGAGTTCCCCAGCTCCCCCTCTGATTGGATTCAAGTTATATGGAATTTCCCCTTTACTGTGGCATATGAACTGCAGGTTTCCCATCTGCCCTCCACCCCATGGATATTGGTTTTCAGCTATTCGATTGATCCCCTCCAGTGTAGTAGATTGGTTTTCAGCTCTTGGATTGATCATAATATACATGGATATTCTTTGAGGTTCTTAATCTTTAAAACAGGTTTGTCTGGAAATCCTATCTGTAAATGACCATGACAGCATTTGTATGAAGATATCCTTTACTGTGGCGTATGAAATGCAGATTTCCCATCTGCCCTCCACCCCATGTATATTGGTTTTCAGCTATTTGATTCATCCCTCCAGTATATTAGATTGGTTTTCGCTCTTGGATTGATCATAATATCCATGGATATTCATTGAGGTTCTTAATCTTTAAAACAGGTTTGTCTGGAAACCTATCTATAAATGACCGTGACAACATTTGTATGAAAATATCTTTAAATCCCCTTTTCTCGAATTTATTTATAGCAATTTTATTGGAATTTATCAGTCATTCGAACAGAGTGGCATCAGCTGCACAGAACCTCAGCACACCGTACTCACTCATGCATGTGCCAGCAGTTTTCAGTCATGCATAAATAAAAAAAAGTTTGAAAGAATGTAATGCTGCACCAAACACTTGCTATAAATAAATGTATTATGTGTTTAATGCCATCACCAAGAGTTGCATATGTAAAGATGCCACTTTTTTTTATTATTGATAACAACTGGTGTAAACAATCACTTGGAATATGTCCTTGGGCAAATGTTTATTTTTTTTTCATAATAAGTTACAGATTCAGATATTGTTATTGTGTTGGTATTTTTGACAATGACATATGGGATTCGTTGAATTCGTGTGCAGCGGTTATGGTACTTCCCATCAGTAACGATATTGGGAGAGATTCTTTATTTATTTGGTTATGTTCTTGCACATTACCAGAGCAATCAAATCTGTCTACAGTGTTTTGTTAAGAGGTCTTCGACTTCAGATAGAGAGTTTTGAGGAAGTGATGTACAATATTTAGAATTTTGAACCTTTTTATACTGATGTGTAAGGCACAACAATAACATTTTTCCCCTTCTGGCAGGACTGAAGCATTTCTAGAGTTAAAGGGTGCTCCTTCCAATTGAATTGAGCAGGTATTGCCGGTTCTGAAAGATCTTTTCCCTGCCATATATTAGATTTCTGATATAAGTTTGCCCAATGTGCAGGTATGCTGTTGGTAGTGAGGGGGCGTAGATGAAGAGATAGACTGACCATTTTTTTTTTCAGAACGGATTCCACCCGCCCTTCCTTGCTGTAGGAGTGAATTATAAATGAAAGAAACCCTTTGAAAGCCATGGTACTGAGCACTTCCAATATCTCACTAATTTATATGGATATATTCAGTAGCTGGTCTGAACATCATTAGCTCTACTCAAGGAAATTTGATTGGCTCAGTGTACTGTAGGAATAAATACCCCAATTTTTTTGGTTCCTGTAAATTGCTGTAAGTAAGTTTTTTATTGATATTGTGCACTTAACAAAATCAGCTTCACTAAAAAGAGAAAACCTTGCATTGGTCTACTAAACTTAATGATGGGGACACAGAGATGATTTTGTCTCATTTTTACAGGAAATCATACCTTGCCTTCCGAGTCATGAGATCTTCGGACCTCCAAATGCAATCGAAGTACATCTATTCTGAACTGTATGTATGCATGGATTAGTGTTCCATCTTTGTCCATTATTAGGATTCTATTGTTGGGAATAATAAGATTTCACATGGAGTGACAGAACCATTATAGCGAAGTTCAGTTTGTATTTCCAAATTTCTGAATGTTATTGTTTCACCTGTTTCAAAAAGGTTCATTGGTCAACAATAAATGTGTTTGTTTGTTAAATGTTTTTGTCACAACATAGGGTTCAATATACTATACAAGTTGAACCGTGAATGCACAGGTTGTATTTTTTTTGTCTCTTGATAGCAGAGGAGCTTCTGGGCTGGCTCTGCTCACTGTTTGTTTGTTGCAAAAAAAAAGAATGGAAGATTGGGACTCTTTCCAGTTTAGCTGAACCATTTCATCTGCTGTGTATTGTCATGAAATTGTTCAGTTTTTGGTCCATCTTTCAAGTCAGCGATGAAATGAGGCATGGCTACTATTATTATTTTCCGCTTTATGTTTCTGTATATAATGGATATATGCAGTGCTTTCTTATACATAAGGAACGTTCATCTCTAATTCATATGTAGTTGTGACTACTCAACTTTGGTCTTAAAAAATAGTTGACTACTCAATGCACTGGTATTTCAACTCTCTATAATAAGATCAAATCCCTATCGTGCAGAGATGATATCATGAAATTTTCTCTTATGATCATTGCTAATTTTCTTAATTCCCAAGAAGCAACGCCGGGAAGATTCCCCTAGTATATAATATATGCATGGCTGCACTGAAGAATTGAAATTTCCTACAAATCTGATAGGGACACGAACGTCATGTCCGTCGTGGATGCAAAACATCAACAGAGCCTTGATGTTTACCCTTTCGGCAACACGTACGCACGCACGGCGCTTTGATACATGACACCGTGCCATACCGTAGTACGTACGTCGCGATTGATACACTCCACCAAACCTCTACACATAGGAGTATGTGTAGGAGCCAAACGACGAAAGCGTCTTGCAAAGTATTCTTTGATGTGAGGTGCCCCTGTGTGGATGGAATGAGGCAGGGGAAGGCGAAGGCCAAGTGGAACTGCTGGTCCCCATGTTGTGCTCGCATTGAGAATTTTTCTTCTGCTTAATGAAAAATGTGTTATATCTTCGGTCGTAAAAAAAAAAAAAGGCCGGCCTCTCGAGCACATCTCCACGGCTCCACCGCTTGCCCTGCTCATGCCCTTCTCTCTGCATTGTGTTGCATCATCAGCTATCTAGTCAATGTGTTACTATTGCTCCCATCTGTTGCTGACTGCCATCATTGTTGAGGCGCTCTCGCGTATACATATATGGTAGGCTGAGAGGGAGACCGGAGAGAGGAGTGTTCCATGTGGGAGGGGAGGTGGCTAAGGACCGAGAGTGCTTATTAGGCTGAAAACGTCAAGTCATGTATATTTATGCTTGGAACTGGCCCTCTTATATGTGAATATGCAACCTATGATATATATGTGACAAATATGTGCTGGAACAAAAAGGAATCTTTGCTGTAAGCAGGCCCTATGCTCACCACAAAGAAGGGCTCTTCCCCGTGAGCTGCGCTGTTAGGGGCTCACGGGAAAGATGGCTTAAAACGGCGTTTTTGGCATGGCCTTTCCCGTGAGCCTTGACGGAGTGGCTCACGGGAAAGGAGGCGACGCCATCACCGTAGCCACCACCACCCCCTCCACCCCCCTCCGCGTGAACTCTTTCCCCTGTGAGTCAGGGGGCTCATAGGAAAGCCCACATCTAGCTCACGGGAAAGAGACGTTCCCGACGCCTCCTTTCCCGTGCCCGCTTTGCCGTGAGGAACTCACGGGAAAGACTTTCTCAGGGGAATGGCCCTCTCCCCGTGAACGCCGCATGTACTCACACACGGGAAAGAGGGCGAGTCGGTAATGATTGGGTTCAGCCTTATTACCATGACGATTGGGTTATAATGACCACTTCTATTATGAATTTTATTAGGGTGACCATCACAGTTAATTTCTGGATTAATCAGGCAGTTTATATATAGGCCTGTCCGTCGCAATTAACAAATAGAAACGCCTTCTAAAAGATTTTAGATAGTAGTGTAATCTTTCTGAGGCAGTCACACTTTGTCATCTGAGTGAGCCTTAGAGTGCCACGTATAGGGAGTCCTGTACCAAAATTATTTCCCCAGCTAAGCTACATACACTTGCCTGCCACAGCACAGGCTACCTAGCTAGCTATTGCGTCGTCTCTCTCACGTACTAGTACTCCCATACATGCATAATACCTCACTCTATTTAAACCTCTCTCTATACAGCACATGGGTAGCAGTTGATTTTCTGTTTACAATATAATCATCATATAACAAGCACGCGGCCGGCGCGCACTGCTGAATGGCGTCGTGTAGCCGCCGGAGCCTGAGCTGGGGCGGCGGCTCCTCCGCCTCCATCTCGCAGTCCTTCCGGCAGATGGACGCGGCGGACGACCCTTTCGGGCGCGCGCAGTCTGAGCACGACGAGGATGAGGAGGACCTGCGTTGGGCTGCTCTGGAGAAGCTGCCGACCTACGACCGCATGCGGCAGGGCATCCTCCGTCGTGCCCTCGCCGCCGGCGACGACCAACAGAGCGGCGGCGGTGGCAGCGTCGAGGTCGTCGATATCCAGGAGCTGGCGGCCGGTGGTGACGGGGCCCGTGCCCTCTTGCAGCTCCTCTTCCAGGACGACGACGACAGCGAGCGGTTCCTTCGCCGGCTCAGGGACCGAATCGACAAGTATGAACCCATTGCCAACAATAAAGCTAGAGCTAGATGCTGAATCATCATGGATATGGAAATGTAATTTTATATATATGCATGCATTTGCAGGGTTGGCATGGAGCTACCGACGATCGAGGTTCGGTACGAGCAGCTGACGGTGGAGGCTAAAGTCATCGCCGCCGGCCGCGCCCTCCCCACGCTTTGGAACGCCGCCACCAATTTTCTGCAGGTTAATTATATAGTACTCCCTTCATCCCAAATTATAAGTCATTTAACTTTTTTTTGACAACAAGTCTGATTACTGCGCCTTATTTAAAAATTTATACAAAATATCAATTTTTTTTGCCGTGGCTTTTCTTTATTAGTATAAATTCTTAAAGAATGGCTTGAATTTGACAATATTTACGTAAATTTTTTTTGAATAAGGCGAATGGTCAAACTTGGATAAAAAAAAAGTCAAACGACTTATAATTTGGAATGGAGGGAGTATATATTACCAGCTGCTTTTTCCTGAGCACTTGGGTTTCTTTATCAAAAATCAAAGTAGCTTATAGGTCGTGTTTATTTGGAATTTGCTTGGAAGACACAGTCAGGATGGAATGGTCCCGTACCGTCCGGTCCTAGTTTATTTCTGGCTACAGGACGATCCCATATCTAGTGTTTGATTGAGAAAGAACGAGAGAGACTATTCTGTTTTCTTGTTTAGACAACAAAAATGGCGCGCACACACCTCACATATGGAAAGCCACTATTAATTATTAATGGATCTCTTTTTCTTTTTATATATTATATATATCTTCTTGCTCTTGTTCTATTGAAGCCACTACCATAGAAATCATAACATTTTCAACCCTATTTTCACCGCTCACCATTAGTTCATTACAAACCTAAACCGTTACTCCCTCCGTTCAAAAGAGAGAGCCATTTCTTACTTTCGGGCATTGTGCTTAACCGCTTTGTCTTATTAAAATTTTTTATGTTAATTATAAAATCGATAAATTAGTATTAAAGTATCTCTAATAATAAATGTCATAAAAAATAAATAATATTTGTAAAACTTTTTTGAATAAGACGAATGATCAAACATGATGTATGAAAAACATAAAACGACACTCTTTTTGGGACGGATATGGAGTAGTTCATAATACGTAATCAGGTAATAATGGTTTTCACCACCATCCTATGTGTCCCAAAACGACAATAAAAACTAGGCCTTTTACATTCAGTTCAAACCTCAGGCCATCAAAAAATCGGGTTATATATGTATATAAACAACTAACCCTAGTCGCCGGCTCTTTGACAGACTCTCTCTCCCCTCAGTCACACCCGACGATTTTTTCTCCCAACCGCATCGTGGCCCCTCCTCGGTGATGCCCTTACCTCCTCCCCCGTTGCCGCCACACCTTAGCTTCCTCCTCCCACATCGCTAGGCAAGGCGACTCACGGGCACCTTATTAGGGCAATGCATAGGGTATTGTGTGGCGACACGAAGCACGGTGGCATTGGTGCTCTGCATTTGAGAAACGATTAAGGGCATGTTTGGTTGCCTACATGGGTCTAGCCTGGTCCGCATCCATGAGCCTGGCTCACTTCAGCCAAAGCAAACTGTATGCATGCTCTTTTGTTTGATTGCTTGCACGTAGGTAGACTGGTTTGGAGGAGATGTTGTTTGGATGCCCGCATGAGTCCAAGACGAGTCTAAATCATACAACAAAAATATGTTAAAATAAATACTAAAATATTAATTATTTAGGATATTATGTCATAATAAAACATAATTTACCTTATACACCCTCAATTTGTTTTAAAATCACTTAATATTTGCTAATTATGTGCTAATGACAAAATTAGTCACGCTAATCCTGCATTGCGCGAGCCTGGCTCGCTGGATGTGAATCTCACGGGCGTTCCGCTTGGGCCTGGCTGGAGGGCTCTTTTGCATCTGCTTAGCCTGGCTTAGAGGCACACCTAGACAACCAAACGCGCGGAAGCTGCATGCAACGAGCCTGGCTGGAGCGCGTGCGGACAACCAAACACCGCCTAAGTATCTCGGGGGTGGCATATGTGGATGGAGAGTGACAACATGGACAGATATGCCAGCATGAGCTAGGCGGACGACGACCATGTAGACGGCGGACATAACCAAATAAACAAATTACATATATACATATCCGTACGTATTTGATTGACCTAACTAAGTATAAATGACTGAACTTTTTTATGAAAGTACTTCCTCGGTTCCAAATTATAAGTCATTTGACTTTTATGACACCAACTTTTGATCATTCGTCTTATCAAAAAGTTATGCAAAATATCATTTATTTTGTTGTGGCTTGCTTTATTAATTAAAATTCTTTAAGAATTACTTAAATTTAACTATATTTGGATAATTTTTTTTTGAATAAAAACGAGTGGCCAAAGTTGGTGTCAAAAAAGTCAAATGTCTTATAATTTGGGACTAATGGAGTAGTATTTTACTTCCTTCTGGTGCAAAATTACTGAGCTTTTTTTTTTTTTTTATGAAAGGAGTATTTTACTTCGTTCTGGTGAAAAATTCAAAAAGCATATGGATGACCATCCTGTATCTGGTTTGTAGTATAGGTATACTGTAGATGTAGCTGTGTAGGACTGGTTGAACGCGCTGGTTTATCTGCACATGTGCATTTTGATTTCTGTTGAACCGACGAAATCAATGTCGCAATTCAACAGTGTACGTATATATACATATATTACATACACGTACTACGTACGAGCTTGATCAATCATTCGTCCGTATGATGCTGCGTACTACCCATCAATAGAAGTCAAGCTGACAACGTGTGTGTACCTGCTGTGCCAGTCAAACTGACAACGTGTGTGTACCTGCTGTGCCATGTCTTTTCCGATCTGATCCGTAGTTTGTGCGCGTACAATAAAGATTCGTACTTTTTTCAAAAAAAAAGAAATATTAATTAAAGAGACTAAAAAAGTACTATCATTATGAAGATGTGGGCGGCTGCATGGACTCACAATCATAAGAGGACAAACCAGCACTTAACATATTAGCAAAAGATTAATATCTATTCAAATTAAACCAAAAGTTAGAATTATCGATTTTATGATAGTTAACTAACATATATTTGAATAGTTACAAAACTGTAACATATGAATAGTATAGAAAAAAATAAAGATATGATACATTTATAAATTTTTGTTTTGCATACAAGCAAAAAAAAATATTAAAATTGTGGTACTAGGATATTATGATGATTATCATATGATTGTAGATATTAACTTGGGGGCGGCACGCAGGAGAGGAGGAGGCGGTGTAAAACGGGGAGGGGTAGGAGCAGGAGAGTTGGGAATATTTCTTTATTTGCTTGTCACTAAAAGATTACATCCTCCTTGTTTATATAGTCCTCCTATAAGACTTATATCTTAAGCAATCTCTAAAGATTTCCTTACAAGCATACTCTTATTCTTTTTCTAATAAAAGATTTCCTTATAGAGTGGAATAACCACTTCACAACAAAAAATCTAAATCTAATTGAATACGATGATGACATAGATAAAGGTGTGGCGGCGGCGGGCGGCAACGCCGCCCCCTATGCCCCCCCACCTCTTGGGCCGCCGGGCTGCCTAGGGCCACGCCTAGCCCCTCCTAGGCTGGGGCCAATCTATGCTTTGTGACAACATGTGTAAAACATTCCGTGTCCCATTTTTTTATGATTTCACTAGTTTTTTTTTTTAAGTTGTAATGCACGAATATGTTTATCGATAATAAAAGAAATGCACAAAGAGACCCTTGCATACAAATTGTCTTCTTCCTAACAAAACACTCCACCCCAGGGGGCCTCGTGGGTCTGTCCTTCTTGGCCCTATTTCCCGGCTCATAACACCATATTATGCATTTTAGTGGTGCCTTGCACAAAAATTTCAATAAATAAACTATAATATCCCAAAGGTAACGTAAGCATTAAATCTTATAATTGTAAGTTATTTTTTTATTCATACACTTCAGAACTAAAATAATTTATAAGAAAAAGAAGGACACACCAAAGAAGGACACAACAAAAATGACTTATTGTCCATTTCTGAAAGGACCCCAGTGCCCTCTGACTGTGAAGCGTGCAGATCGAGGGGTGTATTCCCAAATATCTCCTGTTAGAGGGGTTTTTTTCAGAAAATGAAAAATTTCTTTTCTTTGGGGCCAATAGCGCAAAAAAACTTTGCCGTCTAAAATCGAAAATGAAATTCCGCCGCCGGTCGCCGGAGGGGGGAGGCCGGAGGCCGGAGACCGGAGCCTGGAGGGAGAGGGGCGCGGAGAAGCAGCAATGGCTGGTGGGGGCCGATGGAATCGGGGGCTGAGCTTTATTATTTCCCAAAATTTCTGATCCTTCACAAAAGGAGCTAAAGAAAGAGGTGTGAGTAGATCCAATGGGGAATCGTCAGGTTATTATGGATGCGAGGTACCATGAATTTCATCCTCCATCCCTTTCGTTTTTATTACTGTGTGCCTGTTATTTCCGGCAACTGGTTTGCTTTCTCACATTTCCTCTGTTTTTCTCTCTCTCTCTCTTTATCCGGTAATAGGAATGTAAGGTATGAATGCTCAAAGGGCCACAGTTAGTTTAGAATGTTCTGAAACCATCTCTTATCAATATCAGTTATTATCAGTATGATTTGTTGATGTGTATGATCGAACGCATCGTGAGTTGATCTGAATGTGATGCTTGCTGTGATGATATGCTAACAGTAACATTATAGTAGTAACTTACTGATGTGATGCGTTGCAGGGTCTCGTTGGACGGTTTGGTTCTTCAAACAAGAGGAACATCACCATACTTAAGAATGTCAATGGTATCCTCAAGCCATCCAGGTACCTGCACGTACCATTCAATACTTTTGTTAGTGCTGTACTACGTTCTATATATCCAATCCAACCGCTCCCTGGACTTCTAACCTAACTGACCAGCTTTCGTCAGCTAACCAAAAGTGATTATATTGGTCTAACTAGGAGTACCATTTTCTTGTAATACATATTATGTATCCTTTTATTTTATTTACTATTTATTATGAGAAAAGCATAAGGAAGAATTTGGTACTGTCATATACATCGACTAAGATGCCATGTTATATCTTTCTCATTCTTCTCCTTTAAAGAAAATAAATATGCATTTGTGTACTTGGTGTCAGTCTGAGTATCGCGCTAATGAATCATCTTAGAAGAAAATCCCATCCATGATTTTTATTGCTTAGCATCCATGTAATCTGATAAGTGCATCCATCACTTGCTTTTGCACTTGTAAAAGCAGAGCAAGTACTGAATTAGTTTTTTTTTTTCAGGATGACGCTTCTTCTTGGGCCTCCATCCTCAGGAAAGAGCACGCTTATCGCGAGCGCCGCTGGCAAGCTTGACAAAAATCTCAAGGTTTAACCTGAATCCGCCATCCTGTGCCACTCTGTCAGTTTCGCTAGCTTATGCCTTTATTTCACTTGCATGCTAAATCCTTGTACCGCAAATAAAACAGGTCTCTGGCAGCATCTCGTATTGTGGCCATCCAATTTCAGAGTTCTATCCTGAGAGGACCAGCGGCGTATGTTGGTCAATATGATCTCCACAATGCAGAGATGACTGTAAGAGAGACGTTGGATTTCTCCAGGCGGTGCCTGGGCATTGGTGCCAGATATGAGATGCTCGCAGAACTTGCAAGAAGGGAGCGGGATGCAGGCATTAAGCCAGATCCTGATATTGATGCTTTCATGAAAGCTACTGCAGTACAAGGACAGGAGACTAATATTATAACAGATCTCATTCTCATGGTACGTTTCTGATGTTACTGATTGGCTGAAGAAACGTGCTTATTGAGTTTATTAAAACCTCTCTCGATCAGGTGCTTGGGCTGGACATTTGTGCTGATATTATTATTGGTGATGAGATGATCAGAGGAATTTCTGGCGGGCAAAAGAAACGTGTGACAACTGGTATGCATGCAAAGCCTGCAAGCCATGGCCCCTAATGTAGACCTTTGATAGAGTCATCAATTTACAGTTGGATTAATCCCAATCCATTGCAGATTATCTCAAGATCTGTCTATTGTTCTTTTTTTCCTTTTGTGTAGGGGAGATGTTAACGGGACCAGCACGTGCTTTATTTATGGATGAAATATCCACTGGTCTGGATAGCTCGAGTACATTTCAGATTGTAAAGTTTATGAGGCAATTGGTTCATGTAATGAATGAAACTGTCATGATTTCTCTGCTCCAGCCACCGCCAGAGACGTACAATCTTTTTGATGACATAATCTTACTATCAGAAGGATACATAGTCTACCATGGGCCACGTGAGAATATCTTGGAATTCTTTGAGTCTGCCGGTTTCCGGTGCCCTGACAGGAAAGGTGTTGCAGACTTTCTTCAAGAGGTTACCTCCAAGAAAGACCAGCAGCAATACTGGTGCCTTGATCAGGAGCAGTATCGTTATGTATCTGTACCAGACTTTGCAGAACGTTTCAAGTCATTCCATGCAGGCCAGCAGATGCAGAAGGAGCTGCAAATTCCTTTTGACAAGTCCAAAATCCATCCTGCTTCGTTGACGACCAGAAAGTATGGGCTTTCCAGCTGGGAATCACTCAAGGCGGTGATGTCCAGAGAGCTGCTGTTGATGAAGCGCAACTCCTTCATCTACATTTTCAAGGTCACCCAGCTGATCATCATTGCACTCGTGTCCATGACTGTGTTCCTCAGAACAAACATGCCCCATGGACAGATTTCTGATGGCGCCAAATTCTTTGGGGCTCTGACTTTTGGTTTAATAACGATAATGTTCAATGGGTTTGCTGAGATACAATTGACCATAAAGAAGCTTCCAGTATTCTACAAGCATAGGGATTTCTTATTCTTCCCTTCATGGACCCTAGGAGTGGCAAACATAATATTAAAAGTTCCTCTCTCACTCGTGGAAGCAGCAGTATGGGTTGTTCTTACGTACTATGTGATGGGCTTTGCACCTGACACAGGAAGGTATCCATATATAATCCTTGATCCAACTTCCATCGTCTATTTACATAGTCAGGTTCTGTTATTTTGATATTATGGGACACTGCAGTAGCTTCATGAGTCATCTCTTTGTTGGTATATAGGTTCTTTCGTCAGTTCATAGCTTTCTTTGCCACACACCAAATGGCAATGGCTTTATTCCGGTTTCTTGGTGCTATTTTGAAAACAATGGTTGTGGCCAATACTTTTGGGACACTTGTGCTGCTCATTATTTTCATCTTTGGAGGATTTGTCATCCGTAGAGGTAAGTATGCTGTCATTCGTTTTTTATTTATCTAGGCATGCGTAATCAGCAAAATCCTGTCATTTATATGGATGGAAGTAATCTTTGACCTCTGTATATGATGTCAACAGATGACATCAAACCATGGTGGATCTGGGGTTACTGGGCATCGCCTATGATGTATAGCCAAAATGCAATATGTATCAACGAATTCCTTGCTAGTAGGTGGGCTACTGTAAGTTTTTTTTCTACTGAACCTACTCGTTTTTTTCTTGTTGAGGCTCAGGTTAACAAGGACTCTACTAATTTCCGAAAGGTGTTTTTAAGTTTGGATTAATGTTAGCCTTTTTACTACAGCTAAACAAAGACACGACTATTGACGCACCAACAGTAGGCAAAGCAATTCTTAAATCCAGAGGCTTGTTTACTGAAGAATGGGGATTTTGGCTTTCCATCGGAGCCCTTGTAGGATTCATTATTTTATTCAACATGCTCTACCTTTGGGCCCTTGCATATTCAAGTCGTAAGCACATTTCTCTTCTTGTATTAATGGTGGACACTTTGGTAAGCCAGAAACTTATTCTTTATATGTTTTGTTCCTTCCAGCTAGTAGTGTCTTCAATGCCCTAGTTTCAGAAGGTGAAGATAATGTAAATGAAATGGTAGTGAAAGGAAGAAGCAAAGATGCAAGAAACAAAGATGAAATATCCCAAGCTGTATACAGTGATGCAGGTGCCAACACATGTAGCTGCCATGATTCAATCTCTTTTACTAGATTGCTGCATCCTCTAAGACATTCTTTTGTCTAGTCTGTTGGTTGGACATTTCCTGTTTTTTAATTTACAGGGTATTGATGCCTGCTGTTTCTCACGCATGGATATTCTAAGCATTAATTCTTTATGCATTTGTTCATATTCTATTTCTGCAGGCGCTAATGGAGGAACAAGCACACTAGCTCAGTCACGCATCACTTTGCCTTTCCAGCCTCTTTCACTTTGCTTTAACCATGTAAACTATTATGTCAACATGCCTGCAGTAAGTAAATGTATAAAAACATAAAGCCAGACATGAATTAGAAAATAGATCCTATCCAAAATCAAAATATCTGATATTCAGATCTTGTTTTTAGGAAATGAAGGAACAAGGATTCACTGAAAGCCGTCTACAGCTGCTCTCTGATATCAGTGGTGCTTTTAGGCCAGGGGTTCTGACAGCATTAGTTGGCGTGAGTGGAGCTGGAAAGACTACTTTAATGGATGTCCTGGCAGGAAGGAAAACTAGTGGAGCTATTGAAGGAGATATTACCCTGTCTGGTTACCCCAAAAAAAACAAGAAACTTTTGCCCGGATTAGTGGTTATTGTGAACAGACTGATATCCACTCTCCAAATGTTACTGTATTTGAAGCCATTACCTACTCTGCATTGCTGCGTCTTTCCTCAGATATTGATGATTCTACAAAAAGGTACTTAAGGAAACCGGCCAGCTTTTCTCACTGAATTAAATATACACTGCTTTATATATATATATATATATCAACTTCCAAACAGCAATTGTTTCTGACCAAGTTATGTATACTTCAACCATTTAGATGTTTGTGGAGGAAGTGATGACCATTGTCGAGCTTGATGTGTTGCATGACGCTCTTGTGGGTCTCCCTGGAGTTAGTGGGTTGTCGACTGAGCAAAGAAAAAGGCTGACAATTGCTGTAGAGCTGGTAGCAAACCCTTCAATCATCTTCATGGATGAGCCAACTTCTGGTCTTGATGCTCGAGCTGCAGCAATTGTCATGCGTACTGTGAGAAATACGGTTAACACTGGACGTACTGTGGTTTGCACAATTCATCAGCCCAGCATCGACATATTTGAGTCTTTTGATGAGGTCCTGTCTCCCCCTCTCTCAAAACTCTGTGTGTGTGAATGTAGAAACCATTTAATGTTTTAGTTTTTATTAATGTGATATCCTCACAACTAACTGGTTTGTTTTGCAGCTTCTGCTTTTGAAACGTGGAGGTCAAGTTATTTATGCTGGTGAACTTGGTCACCACTCTAATAAACTAGTCGAATATTTTGAGGTCATATCTCTGTTCTTACATGTTTGAGTTTGGGAATCGAGAAGTTTTTAGATGTTTCTCAAATTGAATGCATAACTTACTCACAAATATGACTAGTTCAGCAAAAACCAAAGAAGGCATGAACTCCATGCAGGTGTACCAAAAGTGGGCATTTTAACCTTTGTAGATCTCATTTCCTGCAGGCGATTCCAGGTGTTCCAAAGATCACAGAAGGTTATAATCCTGCTACATGGGTGCTGGAAGTTAGTTCTCCTCTATCAGAGGCTCGACTGAACATGAACTTTGCTGAAATTTATGCCAACTCTGTGCTTTATAGGTAACCTCCCTCAATTTTTTGACAAGGGCATTCTTTTATCGCTGATTTGTTCTACAAGGAAAAACAATCATCGAAAGAGAGTGAAAATTTTGCTGTCATTTGACAACATTATTGTTTGTTTTCTTGGGGAGGATGGTTTCACATTGATGAATAAAAAATTTGGTTCCTACGGCCTAACTGGGATATGTTTGGTCATCTGCTACCAACTTCCTAGATTAAATGATTCATTCACTTATGCTAGGAATGGGCTTGGGTAAACAAAATTAAATGCAGGGGATATAGTTTAATTTATGTTATTGACACATATTCTCCCTTCATAAATATGATCAGGAAAAATCAGGAGCTTATCATGGAGTTGAGCATTCCCCCACCAGACTACCAGGATCTTTCATTTCCTACAAAATATTCGCAGAAGTTCTATGGTCAATGCGTTGCAAACTTTTTGGAAGCAATACCATTCCTATTGGAAGAATCCGCCCTACAATGCCATGCGCTATCTAATGACATTTCTCTACGGCCTTCTATTTGGTACAGTATTTTGGCAAAAAGGAAAGAACATGTATGGCCCTAGCTACTACTACTTTGATGCTGTAGTTGAAACTAAAATTTTTGGAATGATTCTATGTTTGCTTTTATGGTGGCAATAATATGTTTAGAATTTTTATTTATGATGCACAGAGATTCAGAACAAGATTTATATAATCTACTTGGAGCCACTTACAGTGCTATCTTCTTTCTTGGGGCTTCAAATTGCATCACAGTTCAGCCTGTCGTATTGATTGAGCGAGCAGTTTTCTACCGCGAAAAGGCAGCGGGAATGTACTCTCCATTGTCCTATGCATTTGCTCAGGTAACCTTTAACCGTCTTGGTAATATGAGTCACTTAGAGTGAAATATAATCATTTTGGATGCATTGAACTTGTTTCAGATAAGTCATGGAGACCTTGCTTCTATGTTGAAGATGAATTTGGCAGCTTCTAGGTCAAATGAAACAGAAATACTAAACCAGTATAATAGTGGCCCTCACAGTTATTTTTAATACTTGTTATACTAATATATATAATATTCAAATGTAGCCAACAATGATTAAAGAAAAAAAAAGTGTGACTATAATATTCAGCAGTGGACATCAGTTTATACTTGCTAAATGAAGAATAATTTTATTGACTTTGAGATAGTAAAAGGGAATGAAATTTCCTTTGTTTAATTATAAAGAACTAGCCCCTTTTACCTCATTATGACATAACATAGGTTGCAGACCAATGTGGATATCAGCATCTTGTCCGTGAGCTATTACTAAATCCATACATTTATGACTTTATTTGCCATTTCTTTTTTGCAGACGTGTGGAGGTCATCTACAACGTCTTCCAGGGGATTCTATACACAGTCCTCTTATATTCGATGATTGGATATGAGTGGAAAGTGGATAAATTCTTCTATTTCCTGTTTTTCATCACTGCAAGCTTCAACTACTTCACACTGTTTGGCATGATGATGGTAGCATCCACTCCCTCTGCATTGCTCGCAAGCATTCTCGTCACGTTTGCATTACCCCTTTGGAACCTCTTTGCTGGATTCCTCGTCGTTAGACCGGTGAGCGAGCTGCTCTTACTCGCGTCTAGGCTAAGCTGTGTGCACTCGGGTTCCAAGTTGAGTGAGACTCTAATCTTATGAGCTATGTGACGTTGCAGGCAATACCAATTTGGTGGAGGTGGTACTACTGGGCGAACCCTGTCTCATGGACCATCTATGGCGTTATTGCATCTCAGTTTGGGCAGAACGAAGGTGAGCTTTCAGTTCAGGGTGGGAGCCCTGTGGTGGTGAAGCAGTTCTTGAAGGATAATCTCGGCATCCGGCATGACTTCCTTGGTTATGTTGTGCTCGTCCATTTTGTCTACATCATTGCATTCTTCTTCGTCTTCAGTTATTCAATCAAGTTCTTCAACTTCCAGAAACGTTAAGTCCATGGGCCGTTGGTATCGTTCTTCAACATCCAGAAACAAGTTCAGTCAAAATAGTTTCACCATGACCACGAGGATTTAGGAATTACCACTGCTTTTTGAAGCCTATATGCATGTACTATGTAGCAATATATATTCCTCTTGTTTCTTGACTGGTACAACGTGGAAAATATAGAAAACTGTTGAGTACAAAAAGTGATAAGATTTGGGCATGTATTTCTTTTTAGAATCCATTCATGCACTGGTGACCAAGCTGTAATTAAGGCTAAACAAAAAACAATCGGGCATGTAATAAAATTGTGGCACTTGTTTCATAGAATGATATACCAGATCATTTTGTGGTTTTATAGTATATATATAATAAAATATAAGATATTGTGGCTATCTGACTTTTTTTGTGTCGAAAAAAATGAGTGAACAATATCAATTAGTTTTTTTAAGAAAAAACAATATCAGTATAATGGGCACACTGAAGCAGGCTCTAATCGGGCTGACCTTGTGATGTTATTAGGCTGGGCTGGACTGGATACTCTCTGTTCCAATTCCAACTCTGTTACAATACAATACATCATCATTCCGAGTTGACTGAATGAACACACTGTTGCATTTCCAACTCTCCCTTGATGTTATGGTTTTAGTGCTGCTTCGGCTTTTGGCACTGATTATGCTTAGTAGTATTTCCATCTGCAGCACGGTACGACTGCTGCCTTGCAAATTACAAAAAAAACTCAGGAACTTGTCTACAAGCTTTCTGTCAAAGACTACCAAGTCTTGGATTTTTAGATGGGGCGGAAAAGCTTTAAAGTGAGTCCCTATACTAATCAAAAGAGTTTCTTGTGAGATTTAGAAGCTTGTAATTGAGCATCAAATGCTTTCAATTTTTTTTTTTTCGCGATAACGCCTAGGCGCATTTTTGATTAAGTAGAATAGAGTTTTGTTACACCTTTTTTGCTTTCTACTTGGTATAAACTATAAAGTGCACTACATGAGAACATTAAATAGCTAGTTGGTCGGTCAGAAAGGTTCAGTTCAGGTCACAGTTTGTGCCTTTTCCCCCTAATAAACTTGAAGTTTCTTACATCCTAAAGTTTGTACTGCTGGATGCTGTTCAGTCCAATCGGAGAAAGCAGAATAATTTCATCAATTCCTGTGCATAATGCTTTGGTGGTGCAACAATATAATTGCTGACCACACCTCCACCTCCTGTGAATTCAGAACAAGTCAAACCAGCATTCTGGCTTTTCCCACCAAAGCATCAGGCCGTGTGACCTCTGAGATACTGACCAAATAGCATACATGGAAAATGGAAGAATCTCCGTTTGCCAACCGAACAGTGTGCAAAAAACTAGAAAAGTTCATGGCCACGAGGAGGAAACATCCAAGTGAATACTGCAAGTTTCAGGTGAGTTTCAGATCCTGCAAGTTTCAGGTTGAGTTTCAGATCATCTCTGAACAGAGGAATTCGAAAGACGAATACAGACTGCTAACCTTGACAGCACATTGATTATGTGCCATTTTACAATAACTCACGTTTTTTCATATCTCTCACTCTATTTTTTACTGAGAAGTATTTTACACCAACTCCGTAAGTCTGGATGGTGCCCAAATCTAGAATGTATGACCTAATCTTCAGAAGTTGTACGACCAACATTGCAGGAGCTTCCATGTACTACTAGGATCCGTTTTTCCAGAACTAGCCATCTTATTACTCTATATAAGCGCCCATCCAAAGGTTCTGAAGATTAGTGATCCCAAATCCACCAAGCCGAAAATAATCAGGACAGGATTACATAATATGAATGATAAAGACTGTTATTCTGAAGAACAAGAAAGTAAACAAGAATTGGGATGCAGAGTTCTGCAGGCGTTGTCAAGAACTGGAATTCTCTGCCAAAGAAAAAGAAGAGCAAGAACTGGAAGTATCGAGCATTACTTCACGTCTTCACCGAAGCAGTCAAGCAGCAGACATGCAGAGGTACACGGTTCCAGTTTTTCCTTCGTTGATGTTTTGGTATATATTCAGCGCTGGCATATTTTACAGTAATAACTGAATGGACCGAAAAATTGATAAAGTTGTTACATTCTGAAGATTGATAAAGCTGCGAGATATCAGATTATTCCAGTGGGCCCAGCATTTAGCCTTTGAATGCCCTATGTACCTGGCCACTCGACATCCAGCCTATTTCCATCGATCGGCCGCCGCCATCTATCCTTCTCCCGGCCGCCGCCATGGGGATGGTCACCAGAGCCAAGAAGAGGAGAATAGAAGAGGAAGAGCTCCTGCTGGTCGACCTGATCAGCAATATCCCAGACGACGTTCTCGGCGACATCGTGTCCCTTCTCCCTAGCAAAGACGGCGCCCGCACGCAGGTGCTCTCCTCCCGGTGGCGCCACATCTGGCGCTCCGCCCCTCTCAACGTCGACCTCCATGTTCCAGTTGGACGGCGGCGCGCCCCTGTCGACGAGATCACACGCGTGCTTTCCGCACACCCGGGCCCGGTACGCCGCTTCTCAATCCCCAAGGGCTACTTCAACGATGGCAGCCACGCAGCCAGCCTGGACGGCTGGCTCCAGTCCCCAACCTTGGAAAACCTCCCAGAGCTCGAGTTCGACTTGAGGCACGGACTCCAACCCTCGTCGTCTGAGGCGATTATATTCCAAACGACGCCGCTGCCCACATCAGTACATCGCTTCTCCTCCTCGCTTCGTGTCGCTAGCTTTGGTTGCTGCATTATACCAGATGGAAACAATGCCGCCGCCGCGCTCCGCTTGCCGGTTCTGAAGCAGATGACACTTTGCAACGTTCATATTTCAGAAAGCTCTCTGCGTGCCGTACTCGCTGGCTGCACTCTCCTGCAGAGCTTGTTTCTATATAACAACTATGGCTTCTCTCGGCTGCAAATCGTGTCCCCTAGCCTCAGAAGCATAGGTGTGCGTACCTGCAAATCATATATCAAGTTACTGCTCGTCATCGAGGATGCGCCATATTTGGAAAAGACTACTGATTTTTGAAGGATTTGCTATTAACATCTCGCTGGTCTCTGCGCCAAGATTATGTATTTTGGGGAAAACTCTTTGACAGAACTGACTATCTCTCGCTTCAGTTTCAGTCTACAATTTTTCAGGTATTGGCATAATTAATTCTCACTTTCACAAGCATTCATCAGGGATCCATGTCCCTTTGCATGATCATGATGTGTTAATTCTACCCTCAATTAATTCAGGGATCAACTGTTATTAGCATGACGAATGTGCTACACAGTGTGACGGTTCTAGCTTTATCCGAGGACAAACTTTCCTTGGATGCGGTTATTGATACAGTCAAGTGTTTTCCTCGCTTGGAGAAGTTGTACATCAAGGTGACTCCCTGTACCACAGAGTGTGCATCTGCATTTTTGGTCACTTACTATTACATTCATGACATGATTATGTTAACCACTGAGACCATTTGTATATATGTTCACTTTTGCTTTTTCAGGCCACACGTATTTCTGTGGACAATGTGTGGTACCATAAATAAAAAAACTTCTTGGCACTCATGACATCCATTTGAGGAAAATTGTGCTTGCAAACTATCAAGGAAGCAAGACACATATTAACTTTGCCAAGTTCTTTGTATCAAATGCAAGAGTATTGAGTCAATGAGGCTTGAGTTATTAGAAGATAAGAATTTTAGCAAGGCATGGATTGCAAGCCAACGTAGTCTTCTCGATATCAAAAAGGAGAGCATCGAGGGCTGCACGGATCACTTTTGTATCACGTAAATTCTTGATTGGGTCACTTGATCTTCTGCAAGTTGAACAAGTACATGATCTATCAATTGATCCTTTTGAAAGGTTTCATCAGTAGGTCTAATGGCACCAATGATAGTTTTTAGGTCAGAAGAAGATGCAGTGATGTTTAGTCATTTTTAGTGTGTTGATATTTGTTATCTCTTCTACTCATATTATAATTTGTCGACAATTTCGTGCTATATTTCATTTTAACAGAGAAGAGCTCTTGAGATGTCTTTTGTTATTCCACCTAGTTGTCATTAGAAATTTAGAATGATTGCACTTCATATGCATCTCACCAAACAGTATATTGTTATGTCCTCACATAAAGACAGCCTCTTTCGTAAAGTCATGAGGCCAATGGTCATATACAGTCTTGTTCTATGCATAGTACTAAATTGAACACCTGTGGTTGGTCATAATCATTCTTCACCAAATTTGTAGCTTATGCACCAGGCTGTTTTTTTTAGGCAGTTTTCTTATTGGTATGTACTGCAGGGCTTAGGAATATCAAGATACAAGCACACCTGAAAATTTAAGCCTTCTTTTTCAAGAAACTGAAAGTGCTTAACATCGCATTGTCTTCGATCACAGGAAAATATGCATACAATCCTTTCATTTGTTATGGATGCTATGAATGGATGAGATTGGTCTCTTGAACCATTCTAAACTTTTTCTTGAACTTTAAATACAGAAGGGGAGACCACACCTCCACTTGAGGTTGACAACAAGAGATGGTGCTCACCGCCTACTACTCTGACATCCTGGGCTGTGAGCCGACCACATGACCTGGTCTATATGCATCTAGTAGTGCGAATGCCGAGGAGGCGTCGCTAATCATGCCGTCATAGAAGGGGAAGCCCGCCAAGCGCTGCGCACGCCATGATAACGTACGCATTTGTCATTCTTTAATGAGCAATGCATTTGGGGGGAGAGAAGATCATTGGATGACTTCAGTATTCATCCTGATGTATCTCTTATCCACAACAGAAGCAAACCACATATCCACATGGATAAAGTCAGTGCCACAACAATCAAAGAATAGCAGTTCATCTTGATTTTCAGCTATACTCCCTCCGGGATGGTATTAGAAGTCGTTTAGGACAGCGACACGGTCTCCAAAACACAACTTTAACCTCTTATTAGTATAAAAATATTTATGGAGATGTGATATATGTATACTTTTATCAAAGTATTTTTAAGATAAATCTACTCATATAATTTTTACATTTACAAACTCAATAATTTAAAAGTTATTGATGATTTATATTCCCGATGTTTGACCCAAACCTTGTCCAAAACGACTTCTAATACCATCCCGGAGGGAGTATATACAATTTATTATACTCAACAAACACCGTGCAGCAGGAAATGATCTAGAACGAAGCCATGTATGAAATGTGCTCATCACTTCTTGATGGCAGTGCATCTTCTGGACTTATTGGTGACAAATATGTCTTCAGTATTCCATCAATCCATGCAACTTGGGCATCAAAGATTGAAGAATTTGCTTGATTTACATATGTCAAGAACCACGAGAACCTGAATGGCGGACAAAGAAAATAACAGCAAGAAGTGAAGAAAAGAAGGGAATATTTGCATGAATGAACTCTAATAGATAGCTGATGGATTTAAGTACAGGACAGTCGGTGGCTGGCCAGAGCTCCGTGTGGCTGCCATGACCCTGACCCGTGGTGGTCTAGGGTTCGGCGGCCAGATCTGCGCACCAGTGACAGTCGGCGCAGGGAGGACCAGCTCCTCTCCTTCAGCGATGGTTGGTGAGACATGGGGCCCATGGTGGCGTACCCGACGCCACGCAGCGGTGCCCGATGACGGCGCGACGAGCAGCGCCCGGATCCGGTTCTCTAGGCCCGCACCTTGCTACGGCATAGTGCACTCGGCCGGGCGTGCTGTGGCTGTAGCCGTGCTCTTGGTGGCCGAAAGTGCGAGAACGGAGGGCTGCTCGAGCTGGCCAGCGCTTCGGAGGGGGTGTACCGCCGTGCACCCCTTGAACCTCTCCTTTTGTATTGTGGCGGCCGGCGGCAGCGCGGCCGACGGTGAGCAGGGGACCTGATCCATGCCCCCTACCCCGGATCCGTAGGCCCCTACCCCAGTCGCGGTCCACGAACAAGAGGGCAGTCTCCACCTTTCCTCCATTGGGCCAAGTACCAACCCGGTGGCAAACGACCAGCGGCTCGACTTCCGGTGTTCCGGCAAGGTATGGTTGTGCCTTGGAGCAATCGCCGTTGATCTCCTGCGTTGCCCATTTGGGAAGATTGTGGGTTGATGTCCCTTGAGCTCTTCGGGGCCTGGCTATTAGTCCATGGGGTCGGGAGCTTAGGCGAAAAGCCATGCATGACCTTATTCGTGCAATCGATGGCGATGCCCTCTAGTGCCGTTCACCTCCTTGGGCGTCGATGATGTAAGCTCCCCCTGTGTTGGCCTAAGATAGTGGCATCTCGCGGATGTCATGTTTCTTGTTGAAGCGTCTCTCCGACGGTCTCCTATGTCCTTGTCGCCTCTTTGAGCTCTCTCTATCCTCTCCACTCCCTTCCTACTTCTTTTTGCTTCTCCGGTGTGTTTGGGTGAGACTGATCTTGGTCGCCGGTTGTTGTCGACGCTTTGACGACTATCCTCCTTTGCGCGTCTCTCGCTCGGCCGGGCGCTCTCCTTGATGCTGCCGTAAAATCAAATACCGGGTGAAGTTTCCACCGCTGTCGCCTTTCCAAAGGTTTCCTCCCCCGTGGGCGGCGTCGAATTGTGGTATGTGGGCCCGGATGTGCCGAAAGATGTCTCCATCCGCTCGAAGGAGTTCGTTATGTCGCGCGATCCTCGGTCTACATATTCGTCGCCTCTCTTAGTCCCCGGTCCATTGTTGGGCCCTCTTTTTTCGTACCTCGGGGGCGGCAATAGAGTGGCGTAGCTACGAGGAGTGGCGGTGAAACCGGCGAGTATCTTTGTTCAGCGGTGGCGCAAATCGACGTTCGGTTCATGCCTCTCGGCTTAGTCTATAGGATTAACCTTGCTGTTGTTAGTGTGGTTATCTATGTTTTGTGATGTTGTATTCTCTCCCTCCCTCTCTTGATGTAGCATTCTATGCTTTGGGCATTTGATGTAAACCTCTCTTCTCTACCCCCTCATGTAACTCTTTAGCTAGTGGTGGTCAATGGCCGCTCCTAGTTGTTGTACTCTAGGCCTTGTTCCCTTGTTCACCAACCGGGCTTGCCCCGGCATCTCGTGGTATTTGGATGAGGTAGGGACTCTTCGTCACCCCGTTAAAATCAAAATAAGCTGCAGGACAGTCTTTTCAATTGTTCTTCGGCATGCGGTGTGATTACGTTAACTAAAAGATAAAAACTCTTTAGGTTTCGACAAACGTACAAGAAATTAAGTAAACAAGAGTTGGGAATTTGGGATGCGAGAAAAGAAAAAGAGAGAATTGTTACCTGGACTAGAAGGTAGCTAGATTACTAAGGATCGAACTACGTCTTGGACACTTTTTTTCTTCACAGATCAGGCATCCACTTATAGATTGAGGGAGTATTCAGCAATCAAGAGCGATGAATATATTCTCGATGAAACCGAAGAATGCATTGTTGAGATTAGGGACTGAGAGATGAGATTCCCGCACGTGTGCCCAACCTCGAATGAGTGTCCTATGCGGTTTTGCCCAAGGCCCTTGCCCGGCTGTTCGACATACAGCCTCGTATATCCATCCCCACGATCTCGCTTCATCGCCTCGCCGCCACGACGCCGCACCCCTCTCCCGCGCCATGGCCATGGCCATGGGGCGTGATCACCCGGCCAAGAAAAGGAGGAAGAAAGAGGAAGAGCGACTTCGGATGGCCGTATCGGTAGCCTCCGGACGGCGTCCCTCGGCGACATCGTCTCCCTCCTCCCCACCAAAGCCGGCGCCCGCGCGCGAGGTGCTGTCCTCCCGGCGCCACATCCGGGGCTCCGCTCCTCTCAACATGGACCTCCATAGCCATGACGAACGAAACATCCCAATCGACAAGATCACCAGCGCGTGCTCTCCGCGCACCCCGGGGCTGGGACGCCGCTTCTCAATCTCCGATGACTATTACAACAAGGAATTCCATCGCCTTGACTATGAGAAGGTCATCCTTTTGACTAAATGGCCGGTGCCCATCCCTGCGAGAACCTCCGGGACCTCCACATAAACTCGAGCGGCCTTGTGACCAGGGTGGGTTAGGCGGCCGGCCGCTGCCGACATCGTGCACCGCTTTCGTCCACCCTTGGCGTCGCCTCGTTCGGCGGCCGACTTCCACAGATGGAACCGATGCCAAAAGCGCTCCACCTGCCGTTTCTAGAGCAGCTGACCCTTTCGATGTCCGCATCACGGAGAGTTCCCTCGCATGCTATGCTGGCGGCTGTTCTCGCCGCGCAGAGCTTGTTCTTACTTGAAAGCTATGGCTTCCCTCGACTGGAAATAGTCTCCCTTAGCCTTAGAAGCGTAGGTGTGCGTTCTAGATGGGATTCCTCTAGATGGACAGGTTTGTGGCTAAAAGAGCTACATGTTGTGGGACGCGCCATGTTTGCAGAGGTTGCTGTTTTTGGACGAACAAAGATAGACATCTCAGTCATCTCTGCGCCAAGATTGGATATTTTTGGACAACTCTTTGACAACTTCCCCAAAGTTCAGTTCAGCACAACAGCTTTCCAGGTAGATGAACCACTTTTACATTAATTCACCGTCGCCCTCCATCATATCGGGGACACTTTATTTGATCATGCATGGTGTGTTATTTCTATGCTTTACTCGGGGATCAACTGTTGTAAGCAAGGCGACCGTGGTACACAAAGTGTGAAGGTTCTAGCTTTATCTCGACATGTCAAACTTTCCTTGAATGTGGTTATTGACTTACTGAAGTGCCTTCCCCACTTGGAGAAGTTGTACATCAAGGTGATTGATTCCCTGTGCAAGACATCCATCTTAGGAAAATTATTGGCACCCAACACATCCATGCATTTGAGGAAAATTGTGCTGGCAAACTGATTCCCTGTGCATATTTCAGTGGTTTACTATTACAATCAATGATTGTTCTACAGCTAGGGTGACCATTGAGACCATTTCTACCTCCATTTTGCTTTTTCAGGCATCAAGTGATTCTGTGGAAAAGGCATGCTATCATAAATACCAGAGACATATTGGCACCCTAGACATCCATCTGAGGAAAATTGTGCTGGCAAACTATCAAGGCAGCACGTCACATATTAACTTTGCCAAATTCTTTGTATCAAATGCGCGAGTGTTGGTGTCAATGACACTCGAGTCAGGAGTTGGAAGCATCAGCAAATCCTGGATTGCAAGACAACGTAGGCTGCTCAATATAAAAAATGAGGGCTTCAAAGGTTGCGCAGTTCAATTTTACGTCTCCAAAAGCATTGATTGGTACACTTGACGTTCTGCATGCTGAACAAGTACATGATCTATCAGTAACCGACCCTTTCCAAAGGTTTCATTAGTATAGGTCTAATGGCGCCAATAGGTACATTTGTGTTTGAGGTTGGAAGAATAATATCCACTAAGGATTAGTTACTTTGCATTGTGTTGGTATATGCTATGTATTTCCTAGGATAACTGTAATTTATCTACGGATTTGTGCCTAAAGGTCTTTCTTGATCCACACAGAAATAACAAAGCAAAAAAACAGCTAAAATCACCATTATATATTATGCACTTCATATGAATTATCCAAAATACTCCATTAATATACATATATATAAGTAGAAATATGATTTATCCTACTCGACATATATTTGGGGATGATAAGATGAACCAAGCCGTGTATGCATTATTTTACAATTTCTTGAATTTTGGTTGTCACTGTGGAAGACCGATTACCTTACCCTGGAGGATGGCATTTGTCGGGATGTTGTACCCATTGGATAAGCAGTGCTCTAGCAGCATCCATAGGTTGGAATTCTGAAACCTAGAGGTAGAGTGGCGAGGCCAGGTGTTTTTTTTCGAACGGGGTTTAGAACTCGTGTTTCATTAAGATGAAAGGATTTTTTTTTTGTTACAACCGGTTGTTAGTCCCGCTAATGATATCGCTTGTGAGTGGCAAGCGATATTATTACTGGGACTAACAACCCATGACAAGAACCCTTACAGTACTATGCGGTGGTCGATTGGGCGACAAAGCTAATGCCATCCAACAACGCCCAAATAGAAACTAACGGAGCAAAACCCACGAAAATCCACTGCACGCCTTTGCTATGAATGCACTGTGTGACGACCTCCATATAGTGCAAACCTCGTTCCTGAATACCATTGCATTACAGTCCTTCCACACCTCCCAGGAGACTAGGAGTACCACAGACCCAAACCCTTTTTCTGTCTTTCCCAGGAAGTCAAATGAAAGATTACTGTATTTTGGAGGAAGTCAAATGAACATCTCGGCAATCATTTTGGGGAAAGCCTTTGCTGTCTTTCCCAGGATTCAATTTGGCGCATGTATATATCATTCTCATTTTCACCTTCATGAGGGATTGAGGATCCAGACCCTTTTGCCTAATAATGATGTGTTAATTCCATACCAGGGGCTTGTTAGTGTGTAGGGGGTGCAAATGCACCCCCAAAAATTTGAAAAAAACAGTATATTTACTGTTCCATACTTAACTCAGGGATCAACCGCTGTTAACATGTCATGTGTGGTGCGCTCTGTCAAGGTTGTAGCTTTGTATAGTGGGACACTTTACATGGATGCGGTTAATTAACATGTTGAAGTGCTTTCCTCACTTGTAGAAGTTGTACATCAAGGTTACTCTGTCCATACCATATTGTGCTTGTAATTATTGTATATACATTCTTTTTTTGCCTCTTATGACGTAGTTGATTCTATTTTTATGTTCACTTTGCCCTTTCAGATAAATCTCCCATCTCCTCCATCTTGGCTTAGGGTTTAAACGAAAAAAATATTTTCTTATTTTACAACTTCTATATGATTTTTAAAAAATAAAATCATTTTTAATGACAATTGACTTAACAAACCGAACCTAAAAATTGATTTCTATGAATGATTTCATAACCACCCCTGAAAAACACTTCTTGTTACAATCGATGATAGTCCTGAAGATCGTTATTAATGAGAGTTCACCTTCGCGAGTGGATATTGCTACAAAGTTTGAATTGGTGTTTTCATGACTATTTTTATGGTATTTCGTGAGAGTAAATCTTCACGTAATGGATTACGTGGAGACTATTGTATGTTCGTGAGAGTAAACTTTCACGAAAACAGCTGATGTTCATGATGTTGTGTGGAGTACTCTCATGAAAATACGTTTTAGGTGGCGGATTTAAATCACTCTTGTGAAAATATTAGTTTCATGAGAGCTTATTTTTCACACTCATGAAAAAATCGCTCCTCTCACAAAATATCCAGTTTCTGGTAGTGATTGATCTTCAGCTCCCCAAGGTCACTTCTTTTCAGAATAGATGGTATGGTAGCAGATTTTTAAACCGGGCTTGAAGATCTTTTTTTTTTTTTTTTTTTTTTTTTTTTACCATTAGCAAAAATCATTTCAACAATTAACTAATTAATTCAAAAATTCAAATAATTGATGGCTTAGATTTGTCCGAGATATTACCTCCAAATATTTCTAGTTGTGAGTAGACGACCGAGTAAAGGGATTTGTCTTGTGAGAAATAAAGGGAGTCCCATGCATAGCATTGTCCACACTACTTACATATTGAAACATTTTCTGTGTTTTTTCTCTTTTTTTGAAGAAACTGGAGAGGCTGGGAGAGCCTCTACACGATTTTATTCGAAAGCAAAACAGCAAGGAGCAGTCCGGAAACATTTTCTATGTTATTAGTCCCTGAGACATGTTAATAGGGGTTTCCTTTCCTTTTCCCTTTCCTTTATGATGAAACTGAATAATCCGATTGGAGTGGCCCAAGCCCAACCAATGGCCCAACATGCGAGGGCGAAGCCCTAGCTATGGGCGTCGGAGACCACACGCCAGCGACCAGCCGCCACGCCACCATGAACCGGAGGCTGGAAGGCGATCTCCTGGCCGACCGGATCAGCAGCCTCCCGACGGCATCCTTGGCGACATCGTCACCCTTCTCCCCACCAAAGAAGGCGCCCGCGACGCTGGTTCTCTCCTCCGGTGGCGCCACATCGGGCGCTCCGCTCCCTCGACCTCGACCTCCATCGCAAACGAGTTGGCGGGCGGCCCGGCCTGGATGCGAGAGATGTCACCGCATTCTCTCTATGCACCTTGGCCCTTGCCGGCGCTTCGTCATGCCTCCCGCCGCTGGTCACGCCTTCCAGCATGGCGACCGGGATGGTTGGCGCCAGAGCTCGAGGATTCGCAATCGTCGCCCATCGCCATCGGTGTACCGCTTCGCCCACCCTTCATGTCGCACGCTTCAATGGCTGCAGTTTCGAAACGACGCCGGCCAGCTCCGTTGGCGTCTCTCAAACAGCTGACCCTTGACGGTGACCATATCGAGAGAGCTCTCTGCAGGCCTGGCTTGCCGCTTGCCCCTGTCCCGAGAGCTTGCTGCTAGCGAGTGTAGGATTTCCTCGACCGCAAATCGTGTCTTCTAATCTCAGAAGTATCGGGCGTATGCGTTCGGTCAATTCGAGACCAGAAGATATTGCAGCTCGTCATCGAGGATGCCCCGTGTCTGGAAAGATTACTGTATTTTGGAGGGGGTGTGAGCATCTCGGTAAACTCTGCACCAAGGTTGGCTATTCTGGGAAAACTCTTTGATGACGGCCCTCCAAGGCTTCAGTTCGGCGACACAGTTTTTCAGGTACATACTTTCACCTTGACAAGGGATCCAGATTAATCTGCTTTTGCCTACAATTCAAGCATGATGTGTTAATGCCATGCTTAACTCAGGGATCAACCATTCTGAGTATGTCAACGGCGGTGCCCTCTGTGACGGTTCTTGCGTTAAACGATGTCAAACTTAACCTCGATGTGGTTATTAACTTAATGCAGTGCTTTCCCAACTTGCAAAAGTTGTACATCAAGGTGATGACTCTATGTGCTAGGGCTGCATCGTCTTTATTTTGTATATTGTTCTAAACTTGGTTTACCGTTGACGCTATTTCTATGTCTACTTTGTACTTTCAGCTGACAACACGAGTTTGGGCGAAAGATCGGTGTACAGACCGGAAACGTGCTAGTACTCTTGACATCAGTCTGAGGAATATTGTGCTAAGAAATTATAGAGGCAACAGGTCACATATTAACTTGGCTAGGTTCTTTGTATCCAATGCAAGAGTGCTCGAGTCAATGAGGTTTGAGACAGGCAAAAACTTTAGCGCCACATGGATTGGAAGGCAACAGATGCTGCTCCATATAAAAAAAAAAGAGCCCTTCAAGGGGTGCTCAGTTCGACTTTGTATCTCCTAACATAATGTCTGGGTCTCTTGACGACCAACGTGCCGAACAAGTACATGATCTATCAACGACCCCTTTTCATTGGTTTCATTAGTACTATGTCTAATGACACTAATGGTGATCTAGCAAGGTCTACTCATTTTGTGGTGTCGTGGTGTGTTGACAATTGTTATCTCTTCTCAAGGCTTACTGTAATTTGTCAACCACTTTGGTGTTATGTTTCATAATAAACAGAGAAGTCTTGTGATTTCCTTTATTGATTCTTTTCCACAGGGTTCATCGGACTTTTTTGCATCTTGCATATATCTGGGTCAAATCATATTATTGTCTAATACATTTAGTTTCATCACAAAAGAAATTTTTGGTAAGCCATGAGGCTGACAACTATTGTGTAAAATTCAGTCTTATTCCATATATATGGTGAGAATATCTATGTGTATTTGATCTTCCATATATATTTAAATGTGAGAACCATCTCTTCTTGTCTCTAGCTTTTGGTACCGACAATCTGGTAAAACATTTTTTTAATAACATCTGGTAAAAGCTTTAAATAAGCCATATATATAGTTTTCTTGTATATCTGTGAATATTAAATTATAAATGCATTCGGACGAAGATCATTTGATGGCTTCAGCCTGAGGTATTTCTTATCTCAATTAGGAAATTACTGACAAGTCACAACATCTTCAAATAAGCCATAACATATATATGAGTTTTCAATATTACAAAAAAAAATGTGTTTGTGCTCAGGATTCATAGATTGGTTTTGAGCAATCGCCAATATTCAGTTTTGTTTTTTCAACAATGTCAAGCTTTCAGAGGTTGATGCTGAGGAATGTACTTTGAGGTCATTGCCGAACAATATGTCTTGCCAATGCGTTGAGCCTCTGCAGTAGACCAAGTTATATATAGTAGAGGCTTGCCTCTACATCTCAGTCCACTGGCCGATGTTTTTCTGACCAATCTGAAGAGAAGTGGGGAGATGGGGAGGATAAATGTGGTACTTTCATCATATGCCACCATTGCAAAAGTCTATCTCGAATAGGAGCGGAACATGGAAACTAACTCATCTATGGAACATTGAAACCCTACACTAAAATGCACGGCGTGATGGCCGACAACCACATTTGCATATTCATTCAAATAACATTCATATAAGCATTATCCTCCACCTAAGGTACTACTGTGCAAAGCATGAACAGAACGACAAGATGGCCAACAACGACAACCACCACCACTACAACTAAGCCACTACTTTGCAAAGCATGAACGGAAGAGGAGTGAGCTTACCTAGTTTCTTGACTTCTTCGATAAGCCTCCTCGTGCTGGCAACCTTTCTGAAAAGAACAAGAAAATTATTTAACTTATAGTTTGTCACAAGAAAAAAAAATGTTTAATGTTGGCTACCTGTCTGACCAATCTGAATGAGGAACTGTGCATTTTTTACATTGGAAACAGATCGAACAATCTAATCAGCAGATTGCAGTGGGCCCAGCTGAATATGCGCAGCCCTATCGAGCTATGGATATATATGGCCGCGCGTTCCAGAATCCAGATCGATCGTAGGCCGTTGCACGCATCCAAATCGCGATCTTCACCACACCGGCGGCCGCCGCCGCGCCGTCATCCGTCTCCCACCGCCATGGGAGTGGTCACGAGAGGCAAAAAGAGGAGGCTGGAAGAGGAAGAGCGCCATGCCGACCGTATCAGCAGCCTCCCTGACGGCGTCCTCGGCGACATCGTCTCCCTCCTTCCCACCAAAGCTGGCGCCCGCACGCAGGTGCTCTCCTCCCGCTGGCGCCACATCTGGCGCTCCGCTCCTCTCAACCTCGACTTCCAAGGCGAATCAACTGGCATCCACCCTAGAGATATCTCTAGTATCCTCTCACCTCTCTGCGCACCCTGGCCCCGGCCGCCGCTTTGCCGAGCCTCGCATCTACCGGGAGGAGCGTCCCACCGAGGCAACAATGGATGGCTGGCTCCGATCGCCCGCCCTTGACAACCTCCAGGAGCTCGAGTTACGCAGAAGTCTGCTACTGCCATGGGTAGTACACCGATTCTCGCCCACTCTTTGCGTCGCCTGCTTCAGTTATTGCAGGATCCCAGATGGAAGCGATGCCAACCCGCTCCAATTCCCGTTTCTCAAGCAGCTGTCACTTATATGTGTCAGAATCTCACACAGCTGTCTGCATGCCTTGCTCACCGGCTGTCCTGTACTGGAGAGCCTAATGCTACTTGACAGCGGCTCTTGTCGACTGCAAATCGTGTCTTGTAGCCTCAGAAGTATCGGGGTGCAATCCCATCATTTTGCTCAGCAGCTCGTCATCAAGGATGCCCCATGTCTAGAAAGATTACTATATTTTGGAGGAAATGGAATGAGCATCTCGGTGATCTCTGCACCAAGATTAGCTATTTTAGGGAAACTCCTTAACGGCAGTCCCAGGCTTCAGTTTGGGGATATTGTTTTTCAGGTTAGTATGCATCCTCGATCACTTCACCTTCATGTATGAGCGCTCCGAGCTAAACCATTTTTTTCCTATCAATAAGGATGTGTTAATTCATCCATTCTTAACACAGGGATCAACCGTTGCTACAATGTCAGGACCAGTGGTGAGCTGTGTGAAGGTTCTTGCCTTAGATGATGTCAAACTCTGCCCAGATGTGGTTATTAACTTACTGCAGTGCTTTCCGCACTTGCAGAAGTTGTACATAGAGGTGAGTGGGTGAGTATCTGGACGAGTGTGCATTTGCATTCTTTTCTCTCTTCTCGAACATCAAAATTGCTCTGAAGTTAACTTAACCCTAATTGATGCTGTTACTACATTCACTTTGCCTTTTTCAGATGAAAAAAGTTTCAGTGAAATATTGGGGTACGAACCGGAAACTTATTAATACCCATAACACTGGTGTGAGGAAAATTGTGCTAAGAAATTACCAAGGAAAGAAGCTACATATAAACTTGGCTAGGTTCTTTGTAGCAAACGCAAGTGTGCTGGAGTTAATAAGGTTTGAGAAAGAAGGCACAAGCATTGGCACCAAATGGGTCGAAAGGCAACAGAGGCTGCTCCAGAAAGAAAAGAGCGCTTCTAGGGGTCTTCAGTTTGACTTTGTATGTCCCAACATATTGATTGGGTCTTTTTTGGAACGGCGTGCCGAGCAAATACATGATCTATCAGCCGACCCTTTTGACAGGTTTCCTTATCCTTATTAGTATGTCTAATGCCACCATTGGAACACACATTTGGTTCTCTGGTGATCTAGCAAGGTCTAGTGATTTTTGCAGTGTGTTGCCATTTGTTATCGATCTTCAGTAGAATACTTGAATTTGTCAACCAATTTAGTATTATATTTTATTTTAAACAAAAGAACTTCTGAGATTTCCATTGTTATTTCCCCATGATTAATTGTGTTTTTTGTTTGCGATTTGGATATATCTGAGTCAAATCTTATTACTGTATAACCCATTCAGTTTTGTCACAAAAAATGTGTCTATGTGAATGTGTTTTGATGGTCTTCTATATATGTTTAATGGAAGATTCTCTTATTTCTGCTTTTTATTCGACTCTTTTGCTCCCCAAACAACTCATTGTGTCCACCTCATTGGTAAATGGACAGCTAAAGGCTATAGCACTAGGTTGTTTTCTTGGTACCAACTGGAAAAAAAAAAAAGTTTATGCATATCAAGATGCTTAAAATTTTACAATTCATTGTTATATATATCCTATTTTACTTCCGAAAATATGCTTATTAGCAATTCTCATTCCTGTGTTTATTTTTATTTTTTGGTGTGTCAATATTCTTGCACTGTATTATGCATTCTAAGAAGGATAAGATAAGACCTCTCATGATGTTTTCAATTTTTTGGTCATTGTTTTCTTTTTTACAGCAAAACCTGTGGGGAATTTTGTTCATTGTTGCAAGCACTATTTATTGGTCTTGTCTCTAACCCTGTAAGACCAGCATTTCTACTCCTGAACTTCAACTTGTAATGGAAATGAAGAATGTGTGCGGTTCTGTTGGTTTATAAGAAAATGTGCATTTCAATTCCAAGCAGTAGAAACTGCTACGTCTCTTGAGCGGAAACTGTTGATTCTAATGTTTCTCTAGCTCCTTGTACTGACACTCTTAGTAAAGCTTCAAAATAATAGCCTTTTTATGCATTTGGGAATCTTGAACCATCAATGCATTGGGGAGAAGACTAGTGAAGGGCTTCGGCCTAAGGTATCCACAGGCAAACCCAAAAAAACGAAACTACGGATGTCACCATAATAGAACAGCTGGTCATAACATATGAGTTTCCGCAATAACAATAAAGCACTCTGCCATCACCTATTCAGTTCATAATAATGCTCAGGATTTATAGATGATATTTATTTAACAATTGAAATGTTCGGTTCAAATTTTTTTTCAGCAGTGTTCAGAATTCAGAGCTTGTTATTGAGATGAATTTTGTGGGGGTCATACATAAACTGTATGCATGTGTCTTGCCTGTGTGCAGAGCTGTTCGTCGACCAAGCTGTATTGTAGGTTTGCCACTGCATCTAACTCCACTGGATGTTGAGTGGTGAGACTGTACCTAAAAAACATGAGAAGCTTGTTACTGAAATGATGAACACTTGAATAGAGTGTTCCACGCTGGCATCCTAACGAAACTGAATGAAATTGAGGAAGTGAAGTTAATTTCTTTCTTTCTTTTTCAGAAGAGGAAGTGTCATTTACTGACCAAACTGAACACAATCATAGAACATCTGCGTAGGCAGAAGATTGTTGAGGTTCGTAGAGACTGATCAAACGAAGCCCTCGGGCGCCACCACACTCGGGGGTCAAAGCGAGTGTAGCGGCAAGGGAGATTCCAGCTGTGCCACCTGGGAGGAAGGCCGTGCGTCGAGGGAGGCCTCAAGCTCATCGAGCATTGGGTCCACCCAACTAGTGGGATCCGTGCCCTCGAGCCGCCCGGCGAGCGGGTCAGTGGGTGTGTCGTCGAGCACAGCACCAAGGATGGCCTGGCGCTCACCACCAACTGGGGCAGCGTCGAGGTGGAGGGGGGGCGCGAGCAGGATCCGGCCGATGAAGAAGGAGCGAACAGGCGGCCCAGCCCGCACACGGACTTCGGTTGTCGGCGCCACTCCGTTCCTGAGCACAGCGCGGAGGCACTCGGGCACCGTGTGGGGGTCCCATGCATTGCTCGTGGAGGCGTGCTGCGGTTGGGAGCTACGTTGGTGCCGGCAGTCCCTTGCCCGTGCCTCGTGCTGAGGAAGAAGAGGCCAGGGACGGGGCGGCACAACGAGCGGCGGCGTGTGGTCCCTAGCTAGGTAGTTGAAACATATATAGCCCGACGAGGGATGGAGGCACTGACGGCGTCGGCGAGGGGTGGCAGGGGCACGCTGGCGCCACGCTGCGCCTCAGGACGAGAGTGAAGCCATCAACACCGGCGGAGGGCGCAGGAGACAAAGGGTGGCCCCGGCAGGGCCGCGACCATGATAAGCGTGGACGACGGACAGCAGACGGCGGAGGGACGGTAGTGGCCGAGCGATGGTGAGCGGGGGGGGCAGCGGGCTGTAGGCCGAGCCTCGGGGGCGGCACCCCTAGCCGCGAGGAAGAGGCCGCGACCGAAGGGGCGTCGGCGGAGTCCACGGACAAACCGATGGCGGCGGTGGCGCCAACAGCGCTGCGCCCGGCCAGTTCGGCGCCGTTGGCGTAGTCAGCGTTGGCGAGCCGAGGGACACAACGGGGCCACCCGTGTGCTCGACGGCGAAGCCCGTGAGCGTGCCCGACGAGGGCGGGATGGACAAGCGCCGCACGATGGTGGGGGTTGTCTAGCTCGGCAGACTCCTCCTCGTTGTCCGGCGGTCCGGAGAAGGAGCCGTCCACCCACCGCATCCCCTTGGGTCGTCCGCCGGAGGGGCAGGGTTGGTGGGAGACGCCGACAGGCCGGGCGATTGTCGCGCGAGCACAGCCTCGCCTTCACCGGCGGCGACGACAAGCAGCCCCCGATGGGAGAGTTAATGCGTCATCGACCTCGCCCTCCCTCGACATCCGCAAGAACGAGCGGGCGGGGATGGAAGGGCACCGACCACACCGGGGGCGGGAACTGCTGTGCACACAACGACCATCAGGGACTCGTCCTTCAACCTTCGGACCCGTAGCATCCCGGACATGAGACGCGCACATGCCAGCCATGGCAACTCAGACTTGGAGGTGTCGGGCTCGGCGGCGGGAGCGATCACCACCGGTGCCCAGCGGGCGGAGGGAGCTGTGGCCATTGCCGCGGTGGCACCCGGCAACGCCGGCTTCCACCCCCCACAGCGCCTTCAGCCATCAGCGTCCGCTAGCAGCAGCGCCGGCAGCAACCGGCCGTAGAGGGCGACGCAAATGGGGCGGCCGCGCGGATGCCGATGAAGATCTGGCGGCGGGCGCGGCAGCCAGCCTTCAGGCCGCGGTTAAGAGGGTCGGTCGAGCATCGGGAAGGGCCGACGGTGGCGGACCCGGCCGCTGGGCGCCCACCGCGGCCACCCGGGCGCGGTGACGACGGCGGCTGGCGGGAGGAGCGTGGCCGCCGGGTGGATAGCGCGGCCCACGGACGCACGAGAGGCCGTCGGTTCCGCGCGGGCGCGGGCGGGATCACCGGATCCGCCCCGGCGGATCCGCCCCAGCGGCGGCGTGGGAGGGGCGGTCACCGGCGACGGTGGGCCACGACCGCATGTTGGGCGGCGGGCTCCAGCGATGGGGGCAGGGAGAGGTGGAGTTTGCTGGGGGCGTGCAGCGGAGGAGGGAGGGGTGGTGGGGGCTGAGGAGGAGCGGGCGCCGGGGCCTGGGAGGCCACCGGCGCCAGCGAGGGCGCGGCGGGCGTCGGCAGGCAACGGTCACCTGCTCCCTCTCCTGGCCTAATTACAAAATAATAACTTAGTTTGTCACACAAAAAAAAATGTTTAATGTTGGCTACCTTTCTGACCAAACTGAATGAATTAAGAAAGTGTGCTTTTTTTTACATAGGAAACAAATCGAGCAATCTAATCAGCAGATTGCAGTGGGCCCAACTGAAATACATAGCCCTATCGAGGTATGTATATATATGGGCGTGCATTCTAGATCGTAGGCCGTTGCACTTATCCAAATCGCGATCTTCACCACACCGGCGGCCGCCGCCGCGCCCTCATCCCTCTCCCACCGCCATGGGCGTGGTCACGAGAGGCAAAAGGAGGAGGCTGGAAGAGGAAGAGCGCCATGCCGACCGTATCAGCAGCCTCCCTGACGGCGTCCTCGGCGACATCGTCTCCCTCCTTCCCACCAAAGCCGGCGCCCGCACGCAGGTGCTCTCCTCCCGATGGCGCCACATCTGGCGCTCCGCTCCTCTCAACCTCGACTTCCAGGGCGAATCAACTGGCATCCACCCTAGAGATATCTCCAGTATCCTCTCTGCGCACCCTGGCCCCGGCCGCCGCTTTGCCGAGCCTCGCATCTACCGGGACGAGCGTCCCACCGAGGCAACAATGGATGGCTGGCTCCGATCGCCCGCCCTTGACAACCTCCAGGAGCTCGAGTTACGCAGAAGTCTGCTACTGCCATGGGTAGTACACCGATTCTCGCCCACTCTTTGCGTCGCCTGCTTCAGTTATTGCAGGATCCCAGATGGAAGCGATGCCAACCCGCTCCAATTCCCGTTTCTCAAGCAGCTGTCACTTATATGTGTCAGAATCTCACACAGCTGTCTGCATGCCTTGCTCACCGGCTGTCCTGTACTGGAGAGCCTAATGCTACTTGACAGCGGCTTTTGTCGACTGCAAATCGTGTCTTGTAGCCTCAGAAGTATCGGGGTGCAATCCCATCATTTTGGTCAGCAGCTCGTCATCAAGGATGCCCCATGTCTAGAAAGATTACTATATTTTGGAGGAAATGGAATGAGCATCTCGGTTATCTCTGCACCAAGATTAGCTATTTTAGGGAAACTCCTTAACGGCAGTCCCAGGCTTCAGTTTGGGGATATTGTTTTTCAGGTTAGTATGCATCCTCGATCGATCACTTCACCTTCATGTATGAGCGATCCGAGCTAAACCATTTTTTTCCTATCAATAAGGATGTGTTAATTCATCCATTCTTAACGCAGGGATCAACCGTTGCTACAATGTCAGGGCCAGTGGTGAGCTGTGTGAAGGTTCTTGCCTTAGATGATGTCAAGCTCTGCCCAGATGTGGTTATTAACTTGCTGCAGTGCTTTCCGCACTTGCAGAAGTTGTACATAGAGGTGAGCGGAGTGAGTATCTGGACGAGAGTGTGCATTTGCATTCTTTTCTCTCTTCTCGAACATCAAAATTGCTCTAACGTTAGCTTAACCCTAATTGATGCTGTTACTACATTCACTTTGCCTTTTCAGATGAAAAAAGTTTCAGTGAAATATTGGGGTACGAGCCGGAAACTTATTAATACCCTTAACACTGGTGTGAGGAAAATTGTGCTAAGAAATTACCAAGGAAAGAAGCTACATATAAACTTGGCTAGGTTCTTTGTAGCAAAACGCAAGTGCGCTGGAGTTAATAAGGTTTGAGAAAGAAGGCACAAGCATTGTCACCAAATGGGTCGAAAGGCAACAGAGGCTGCTCCAGAAAGAAAAGAGCGCTTCTAGGGGTCTTCAGTTTGACTTTGTATGTCCCAACATATTGAGTGGGTCTTTTTTTGGAACGGCGTGCCGAGTAAATACATGATCTATCAGCCGACCCTTTTGACAGGTTTCCTTATCCTTATTAATTAGTATGTCTAATGACACCATTGGAACACACATTTGGTTTCTCTGGTGATCCAGCAAGGTCTAGTGATGTTGCAGTGTGTTGCCATTTGTTATCTCTTCAGAGAAGAACGTAATTTGTCAACCAATTTGGTGTTATATTTTATTTTAAAGGAAGAACTCCTGAGATTTCTATTGTTATTTTGCCCCAGCATTAATTGTGTTTCTCGTTTGTGATTTGCATATATCTGAGTCAAATCTTATTACTGTATAATCCATTCGGTTTTTGTCAGAAAAGATGTACCACTAGGTTGTTTCCTTCTTGGTACCAACTATAGTGTTTAAGGATACCAAGATGCTTAAAATTTTAGAATTCATTGTTATATCCCATTTTACTTCCGAAAGTATGCTTATTAGCAATTCTCATTCCTGTGTTTATTTTTATCTTTGCTGTGTCAATATTCTTGCACTGTAGAATGCATTCTGAGGAAGGATAAGGTAAGACCTCTCGTGAAGTCTTCAAATTTTTGGTCATTGTTTTCTTTTTTGCAGCAAAAACTGTGGGAAATTTTGTTCATTGTTGTCAAGCACTATTTATTGATCTTGTCTCTAACCAAGTAAGACCTGCATTTCTACTCCTGAACTAAAACATGTAATGGAAATGAAGAATGTGTGCGGTTCTGTTGGTTTATAAGAAAATGTGCTTTTCAATTCAAAGCAGTAGAAACTGCTACGTCTCTTGAGCGGAAACTGTTGATTCTAATGTTTCTCTAGCCTCATGTACTGACACTATAGTAAAGCTTCAAAATTGGAAACTACGGACGTCATAATAATAGAACAGCTGGTCATAACATATGAGTTTTCGCTATAACAATAAAGCACTCTGCCATCACCTACCGATATCAGTTCAGTTCATAATGCTCAGGATTTATAGATGATTTTTATTTTACAATTAGAATGTTTTGTTCGATTTTTTTTTTTTTTTTCAGCAGCGTTCAGAATTTAGAGCTTGTTATTGAGAAGAATTTTGCTTTGGGTTCGTACCTAAACTGTATGGCATGTGTTGCCTGACCGCAGAGCTGTTCATCGAGCACGCTGTATTGTAGGTTTGCCACTGCATCTTAGTCCACTGGATGTTGCCGTAACTCAAAAACATGAGAAGTTGAATGGTGAGACTGCGCCTAAAAAACATGAGAAGCTTATTACTGAAAAGATGAACACTTGCATAGAGTGTTCCACGCTGGCATCCTAACGAAACTGAATGAAATTGAGGAAGTGAAGTTAATTTCTTTCTTTCTTTCTTTTTTCAGAAGAGGTATATTTAAGCAAAAGCACGAAGCCACGAAGCCCGGTGCGTGTTTTTTGGCCCGGCCCGAACACGCGCCCCTGCCCGATCCAAAACGTGCCGGGCGGCCCGGTGCCCGTGGCAGGCCATGCAGGCTGACCCCCGCACGCGGGCTGGCACGGCCCGCACGGTAATTTGGCCTGGCCCGTTAGCGGCCCGGTGGGAGGCGAGCCGGCGGCCGCGGGGGTATAAAATCTATCCCCCGGGCGCCCCCGCTCTCATTCCCCATCCGTCCCCAACCTTAAATCCCTATTCCGCCTCCCTCCTCTCATCCTCGCATCCAACCCCTAATCCACCACCGCCGCCCAATCGAGTCACGGCCTCGGCGGCGGCGGGCTCCGGCGACACCTCGACGATGACGGCGGATCTTCCTCCTCGTCCTCCTTTCTTCTCCCCCTCCCCTCTCGTCTCGGTTGTCTTGTCTCGTCGTTGGTTGCTGCCGTCCGCCGTCGCCGTCCACCCCCCCTGCTCCGGCGACGGGCTTCGGATATGCAGTGCGACTAAACCCTAACCCTAGATCCTTGAGTCCTACTCCTATGCTCGATGGGCGACTAAACCCTAAACACGGATCTATGTCCTTTTCCCGTTGCAGGTCGCCGACTTTGTTCTGGTGCCGCGTAGCCAATGAGGAATGGTGCCGTCATGCGTCATGACCGGGATGAAGCGGTGCGTCGAGGGGGCGAGGCAGGCGTCTTTGCGAAGGATAGGGTGGCCTCCAACGGCGGTGTCGAGATGACCATCAATGACGAGCTCCGAGAGCTTGGCGGATCCCCCGGCAGCGGGGCGACACATGTCGATCTTTGCTGGTCTCTGTTCGGTCGGGCTCTTCCTCCCTCGGGTGCCACGGTCTGCCCCATTTGCACCATCTTCTGGTACCCCATCTGCTACTCCTGCTCCATCTGCTGCACCTTCTGGTGCACCATCTGCTAGGAGCCCTAGCGAGGCACCGACTGTGGTAAGCGCCACGACAGGTAAGCGCCAAGCTCCTGTTTGGGCTTTCTTTGATGAAGTCACAGAAATTAAAAATGGTGAGAAAAATGTTATTGATGTTTGCAAGGATTGTAAGTCCCGTTTGTCTGAAAACTCTGCTCATGGCCTTTGGACATTTGATTAGACATTGAAAATCTTGTAGTGCTAAAATTGAGCGTAATAACTTGGTTCAAACTAAGCTAGCTATGAACCCTGATGAATCATTTAAGAATTGGGAATACAAACCTGAGGTAGCTAGGGCTGAGCGTTGTCGATTGATTGCTAGATTGGACCTGCCTCTGTCTGTTGCTGATAATGTTGCATGGGATGATTATATTCAGTGTGCTCATAATCCTAGATATAAGAGGGTGTCTAGATTTACTACTGCTAGAGATCTGACTAAGCTGTACAATGAAAAACTGCAACATGTTAAAGAACTTCTTTCTGGTGTGCCTTGTGTTTGTTTGACATCTGATATTTGGTCTGAAAATGCAAAAGAGGATTATATTACTGTGGTAGCTCACTATGTTACTGCTGACTGGGAACTTAGGAAGTTTGTCATTTGTTTTAAACCAATTGAAGTGCAACATACTTGGTATTAATATTGCTAAAAAGATAACTGATGTTCTTGGGGATTGGAATTTGCTTGACAAAGTATTTGTTGTTAGTCTTGATAATGCATCTTCTAATACCAATGATATGGTTTCTTTAAATTCTATGCTTGATGGTTACTTGAGGTTTGATATTCATCCAAGAGATGCTATGTTGAAGCTTTACTATGTTGTGCATCAGTATTTGTGCATGCCATATACTTAATTTAGTGGTTAAATCTGGGTGAAAAGGCCTCCTCACCACGATTTGATGCTCGGCTGAGCAAGTGATGGCGGAAGTCTTGGACACCTTTCCTTGTCGGGTGGTGTAATTCCCCACTAAGTACAGGCGCCTACGGTGACTTCGAGAACCTCCAGATCTGCCGGCTGCTCGGTCCTTGAAGGTGCTCATAGGGGTAGGGTTTACGTGCGTGTGTTCATAGGGGTGAGTGTGCGTGCGTGTTGTGAGTGTCTGCGTTGTACTGTGTCATTCTCAAAAAAAAAAAAAAAGTACCTGGTCGGGGCGCTGCTGTCCCTCTCCCGGCTAAGCAGGACAAACGAGCAGGCCATCCTCGACTCCATGGCGGTCAAAATCCCAACTTGGAAGGCCGGCCTCCTGACCAATGTTGGCAGGGCCACGCTGATCCAGACCATTTTGTCCGCCATACCCGTTCATGTCTGCATCTGTTGTGCCCTCTCTTCGTGGGCAATTGATGAAATCGACAAGAGGAGGCACACGTTCATCTGGCACCGAGTTGGCGGCCAGTGATAAGTGCCGGGGGCGCCTGGCCTATATTGTTTTATCGCCAAAGGAGTGCTCAGTTTGACTTTGTATCTAACATAATGACTGGTTTATTGATGATCGATGTTCGAGACCAAGTACACGATCTATCAGCCACTCCTTTTCATATGGAGTATATGTCTAACGATACCAATTGAACACATTTGCTAATTATAAACTTTTTCGTTGAACATTGTAATTTGTTAAACAATTTGGTGTCAGATTTCATTTTAAATGGAGAAGACTCTTGATATTTATATTCTTATTTTCCATTCCAAGGTTTTTTATTATTTATTAATTTTTACAATTTTCATGTACTAGCGTCAAATATCATAATTACTATCTAGTACTAGTATGTTCAGTTTCCTAAGACTTTTTGGTGACGCATGAAGCTCACAACTACAATGTCAAATTCAATACTATCAATTTTAATAATTCTTAAGGAACATGGTGGTAGTCTGGTAATGTATTTGATCTTCGTATACTATGTAATTGACCTCTCATTGATGCGGAGATCGATAGAAAAAATAATGGTACAAAACTGAATGAATTAAGGAACTGTTCTTTTTATACTTAGGAAACAAAAGGTCGAACAATCTAATCAGCAGATTGCAGTGGGCCCAACTGAACATGAGCAGCCGAGCTATGTATATATATATATATATGGGCGTGCGTTGCAGAATCCAGATCGCAGGCCGTTGCACGCATCGAATTCCCGATCTTCACCCCGAGCGGCGGCCGCCGCCGCGCGTCATCCCTCTCCCACCACCATGGGAGTGGTCACGAGAGGCAAAAAGGAGAAGGATGGAAGAGGAAGAGCGCCATGCCGACCGTATCAGTAGCCTCCCTGACGGCGTTCTCGGCGACCGTCTCCCTCCTCCCCACCAAAGCCGGCGCCCGCACGCAGGTGCTCTCCTCCCGATGGCGCCACATCGGCGCTCGCTCCTCTCAACCTCGACTTCGAATCAACTAGCATCCACCCTAGAGATATTTCCAAAGTATCCTCTCTGCGCACCCGGCCCCGGCGCGCCGCGCAGAGCCTCACATCTACCGGCTGGAGTGTCCCACCCCAAGTTTTAAATAGCGGGCTATGGGAAATAGCGGCGTATTTTTTCTAGGGGCTATAAAGCTATAGCGGAGCTATGATGATGATAGCGTTTTATAAGAAAAACTATGAAAAACTCCAATTATTTATGTCAAAACAAAGCAAATATGATATTTGGTGAACACAAATACGTTTATAAGGTTTTACAAGTCTAAATAACATTACCAAATACCAATATGATATTACAATATTTTTCATAAAAATTAATCGATCAAAATGCCAAATTAGTAACAAATAAAATATGAAATAGCGGTAAATAGCGGCGCTATAGCGCTAAATAGCGGTGAGTAATTATAAATAGCGGTGTTATAGCGGAAATGCAAATAGCTTAGCGGCGAGTCTTTCCGAAGCTATAGCGCGCTATAAGCGGAGCTATAAGCGGCGCTATAAGCGGAGCTATAGCGAGCTATTTTAAACAGGGTCCCACCGTGGCAACAAAGGGACGGCTGGCTCCGATCGCCCGCCCTCGACAACCTCCAGGAGCTCCAGATCAACAGAGGTCTGCTACAGCCATGGGTAGTCCACCGATTCTCGTCCACTCTTTGCGTCGCCCGCTTCAGTGACTGCAGCATCCTAGATGCAAACGATGCCAACCCACTCCAATTGCCACTTCTCTAGCAGCTGTCACTTATAAATGTCAGCATCTCAGAGAGCTGTCTGCATGCCTTCCTCACCGGCTGCCCTGTGCTGGAGAGCCTAATGCTACTTGACATGGGCTTGCGTCGACTGCAAATCGTGTCTTCTAGTCTCAGAAGTATCGGCGTCAAATTCTATCGTTTTCATCAGCAGCTCGTCATCAAGGATGCCCCATGTCTAGAAAGATTACCATATTTTGGAGTAAGTGAAGTGAACATCTCGGTAATCTCTGCACCAAGATTAACTATTTTTGGGAAACTCTTTAACTCCTCTCTCAGGCTTCAGTCTGGGGCCATGGTTTTTCAGGTAATTAAGTATGCATCCTCGATCACTTCACCTTTATATCTGAGCGATCCAAATTAAACCCATATTTTTTCTTATCAATTAGGGTGTGTTAATTCCTCCATGCTTAAACGCAGGGATCAGCTGTTGTTAGAATATCAGAAGCAGTAGTTAGAGGTGTGCAGGTTCTTGCCTTAGAAGTTGTCAAACTCTGCCCAGATGCGGTTATTAACTTACTGCAGTGCTTTCCGCACTTGCAGAAGTTGTACATCGAGGCGAGTGTGAATCTGCATTCTTTTGCCTTTTCTAGAACATCAAAATTGCTCTAAAGTTGGCTTAACCCTTGATGCTGTACTACATTCACTTTGCCTTTTTCAGATGGAAAGAGTTTCAGTCAAATATTGGTGTACGTACCGGAAACTTACTAGTACCCTAGACACCGGTGTGAGGAAAATTGTGCTAAGAAATTACCAAGGAAACAAGCAACATATAAACTTCGCTAGGTTCTTTGTATCAAATGCAAGTGTCCTGGAGTTCATGAGGTTTGAGAAAGAAGGCACGAGCATTGACACCAAATGGGTCGAAAGGCAACAGAGGCTGCTCCAGAACAAAAAAGAGAGCTTCGAGGGGTGTTCAGTTTGACTTTGTATGTCCCAACATATTGATTGGGTCTTTTGCGGACCGACGTGCCGAGCAAGTACATGATCTATCAACCGACCCTTTTGATAGGTTTCCTTATTAGTATGTCTACACAATTTAACACACATTTGTTCTCAGATGATCCAGCAAGGTCTAGTGATTTTGCAGTGTGTTACCATTTGTTATCTCTTCAGTGGAATACTGTAATTTGTCAACCAATTTTGGTGTTATATTTTATTTTATTTTATTTTATTTTAAACGAAGAACTCCAGAGATTTCTATTGTTATTTTCCACCTGGATTAATTGGGTATTCTGTTTGCGATTTGCATATAATCTTAGTCAAATCATATTATTTTCTAAATCCATTCGGTTTTTGTCACGAAAGATGTGTTGGTCAGCCATGTGGCACACGGCTTGTCAAATCCTATTTTCTTCCATGCATAGTACCAAGTTGAGTAATTTTTGAACATATATGGAGATAATCTATGTGAATGCATTTGATCATCTATATATTTTTAACGGTAATGCACTACAGGAATCGGCTGCCTTGCCGAGTGCAGAGCGCACTCGGCAAAGGCTTGTATCCACTCGGCGAACCCTTTGCCGAGTACCAAACTTCGGCGGCGCTTTTCGGCAAAGCATGACTCGGCAAACCATTCTTTGCCGAGTGCCAAATGTCGGCCACTCGGCACAGGCGTCGCCGAGTGCCATGTCGATACTCGGCGGTAATCGTACCGTCGAGCGATACATATAACGCCTCTTTGCCGAGTGCCCAACGTTTGGCACTCGGCAAAGGTTTGAATATTTTAAAACCTTTGCCCGAGTGCTAAATGTCAGAACTTCGGCAAATTATTTATTTTACCAAAAAAATGAACTTCGTCGAGTGCAAAGCAGAAAGCACTTTCGGCAAAGTTATGGTCATTTTGCCGAGTGCCGCCCGGTGCACTCGGCAAAGCTGCCATTTTTGCCGTTGGATACCAGCTTTGCCAAGTCTGGCACTCGGCAAAGCTGGGAATTTCATTTTTTTTGTTTCTATTGATTATTGCTGCAAATACACATATACATATACCATAAGCATTCATATATACACATAAACCACATATATCACCAATTCACATATATAATCCACATATCTCACAAATTCACATATATAATCCATACAAACTTGCATAATTTAAACAGCTCACATATATATCACATCCATACAAACTTACTTAATTTAAAGTTCATAATTTAAAGTGCATAATTTAAAAGTGCTATAAGTTATACTACAACTTCACTACAAGTTCGTTGCGTCCCGCCTTCTAGCCAAAATTGAGTGAAGTGTAGGTCACCGATCTTTAATGCACAGATCTCCCAAATGTAGACCAACATTCTCACTAATACATCCTCCTTTGCTTCACAACTACGACGACATGGTCTCTCGGCGACGGTTAACGCTACTGGATATGTCATTTGGATCTCCAATCTTACGAGCAACCACCTTTGCCCGATATCCATCGTAGTGCTTGGCGTTAGTATTGGATTAGCCCATGTCCAAACATAACCCAATCGAGACATTGTGCGGGTAAGAATGGATGCATAACTACAACCCGGCGTAGGTTAAGTCATACCGTTGAACCTGTAATTATTGGAAAAAATATGAGAACATCTCTAGAGTACCACATCAATTCTAGGTATAAGCTACGTGACAAATTAACATATCGAGATTACCACATCATTTTGGTTCCTCCGAGCACGGTTTTGCGGCAAATCCCATAATATCATCAAGCGCGTTCCTACTTGTATTTGTCATCAACAAAAAGGAGAATGTAGACAGAGTGTACCCATGTTCTTGAAGCTTCGTTACACATCCCATGACGGCATATTTTTGTGTAACATTTGGGTTGGCTCACATGCGACTTTGATCCAACCGCTGAGATGTTTATAGGATTTCCACCTCTCCTTCTAGGGGCGATGGAAAAGCTAATTTGACATTGGATTTGTTGTCCTAATTCACTATGAAGATGATGTGAGTCTTTGGGACGACCACTTCTTGAACACCAAAGTACGAGAGAGTGTGTTTAAGCCAAGTGATTTGGTCAATTGGCCGCAATACATATAAAATTCATATAAATGGTAAATATACATATACAAATATATTTGACAAATTAATTATACAAATACTTACTATTATTGGAACATTTTCCGCTATGGTGGGCAGACTTCTTGGATCGAGGGGTCAAATCCGAGATTGGTCGTTAGATGGCCACATCTACCTATGACTTCGGGCGGTGGAAGATTACGTCAGGCCATCTAGAAATATATAGAAATTAGTTTTAATTTTGTGGAGACTTAATAGAAATATATAGTATAATCCCTCTAAAAGATTTGTGCACCAAAAGAAGGCCAATCATTTCGACGTTATATACTACTATGACACTAAAAAAATAACCTTATCTAGTTATATACTACAACACATATTATTATTAAGAAATCATAACAATGTAACTTAAAAAAAAATTATAGCAATGTATACCTTAATGCAGATCGGCGGAGGTGGCGGCGTTGGCGGGAGTGGCCGGCGTCTATGGCGGTGGCCGGATAGGGGCTTACCTTGGCGCGGCAACACGAAGAACGGCGGCCGGCGTCGATCACCTTCTTCCTCCTCCCCTTCCTCTTCTTCCTCCTCCTTCTTCCTCCTCCCCTTCCTCTTCTTCCTCCTCCTTCCTCTTCTTCCTCTTCTCCCCTTCCTCCCTCTTCCTCCTCACCTTCCCCTTCCTCCCTCTTCCTCCTCACCTTCCCCTTCCTCCCTCTTCCTCCTCACCTCCCCTTTCTCCCTCTGCCGCCGGGCAGGGGGCGACGGGAGGGAGGGGAGAGGCTGGGGGCGGGGCGAGGGGCGGGCGGGCGTGGCGGGCGCGGCGGCCGGGGGCGGGGCAGCGGTGGGCGGCGCGGGCCGGGAAGCCGGTGGGCGTGGGCCTTGGGCTCGCGCCGGCGGATCCGCCGGGGAGGCGGCGCTGGCGTCGACGGCGCTCGGGCGGGCCGGGATCTGAGCGGCGGCGGGCCCGGCCCGGGCCGGGGCGGGCCGATCGGCGGGGGGGCGGGCTCCGGCGGCGGGGCGGGGCTCCGGCGCCGGGCGGGCGGATCCGGCGGTGGGAGGGGTTCGGGCGGCTGGGCGGGGGCGGATCCGGCGAGGGAGGGGCGGCGGGGTCCGGGGAGGCGTGGATGCGGCGGCGGCGGTTTCGACGGCGGGGGCGTGGGCGGCGCGGAGGAGAGAGAGAAATGAATGAGCTGAAACGGGTCCTCGGCCCCGATATTTAAGTGGCTTTGCCGGCGCCGGAAAACCAAAGACTCGGCAAAGGCACCGTTTTTTATATTTTTAAAAACACTTTGCCGAAAGTGCCACGCTGCCTAGGCACTCGGCAAAGAACCCGGTTGCCCGAGTGCCCCAATTGGCACTTTCGGCAAACTATTAATTTTTTTTGTTTTTCGTCCCATATTTTTTTTTGTGTGGCATAAGTACAGTAGTTACATGTCATGTGGAAAATTTAGGACAATTTGAAGTTGTTTTGCTATATTTTATGAATTATTTCTATTTCCTTGTATTTTTTGGACCACTTCAAATTTGAAGCTGCAGCTACATGAAATAATGGAATGCGCTCATTCAAAAAATGTTATTCATGATGTTTTACGTATGTTTCGGCTCAATCAGGGACTCGTGCGAAATTAAGAACATATATGTGTCGAGAACATGGCGAGTTACATGCGGGGAAAGGTGTTTTTAAATTCTATAAAATCAAAAGCGAAGTTGAAAAATCATGAAACTTGGCGAGGTGTCTTTTCATCTCATGAGGGGAGGCTGTGGAAAAAAATTGAAAAAGTTTGAGAGCAAGTTGGCGTCGGATGCCTAAAACCCCGGACATCTCCACACTTGTGGAGATGCGGGTTTTCAATTTTTTCCACAGCCTCCTCATGAGATGAAAAGACCTCCGCCAAGTTTCGTGATTTTTCAACTTCGCTTGGATTTTATAGAATTTAAAAACACCTTTCCCGCATGTAACTCGTCATGTTCCGGACACATAAATATTTGAAATTTCACGAGTCCCCTGGATTGAGCCTAAACATACGCCAAACATCATGAATAACATTTTTTGAATGAGCACAAACCATTATTTCATGTACCGCAGTTCAAATTTGGAGTGGTCAAAAAAAATGCAAGAAAATAGAAATAATTCATGAAATATAGCAAAACAACTTGAAATTATAACAAATTATGAACATGAGATGTAATTATCGTACTCAAGGCAAACACAAAAAATGGGGCAAAAAAAAAAAAAAAGGATAGTTTGCCGAAGTGCCAAGTTTGACACTCGGCAAAAGACCCCGTTTCCCGAGTGCCTATCGTGCGGCAAAGACGGCAAAGTGTGCCCGGGTTTGCCGAAAGTGTCTAGCGTTGGACACTTTCGGCAAAGGTCACGGAGAACGCGTGGCCGTTTGCTCTGTTATCCTTTGCCGAGTGCAATGTTTTGCCGACGGCTACGCACTCGGCAAAGGTATTCTTTTTCCGAAAGTGTTGTACATCGCCGGCGGCCGGGCACTCGGCAAAGTAGTCTTTGTCGAGTGCTCGGTTTGGCACTCGACAAAGATGCTCTTTACCAGTGCCCGGACTTTTGCCGCTCGGCAAACTTCTTTGCACTTTCGGCAAAGAAGCGGATTCTGTAGTGATGCTTGGATATGGACACTTTGGCCTTACGTGACAAATTACATATGACAAAGCACTTCCTGTCATAAAAATGATGCGTTTATGACAAAGTACTTTTATTTTGCAAAACCTTCTTCCTTTTTCCTAAATTCCTTGTCGCAAAAAAAAAAAAAAAGAAACCATGTTCCTCCGTTAAATGAAAAAAACTTCTCCACATACTCATGCTCATCGAATAGCCTTCCATCATCCGCTAGATCTTTCTATAATACGCTCTCATCTATACTTACGTATTACGTTTCCAATGTTCATTTGCCGGGCACGATACCACGCGGTGTGCCACCACTCCGAGGTGCAGCGCTTACCGCCGGCTATAGATGAGCATCGGGTTGGCACGGCCACCCGCGCTCGTGCCCGATGCCAAGCATGGCCCGCTAAGGCACGAGCATGGTTGGCCCGCCATGCCACGTTGTGTCGTCCCTGTGCGAGTCCACCGTGCCCGGGGCCCGCCCGTGCATGGCACGTGGGCCTGTTTTCGGGCTGGGCCAGCCCGCTAAGGACGGGCCCAATCTGCAACCAGGCCGGCCTGATCACGGTGAAACAACAAACACATCAAAATTTTGAGATTTTCATAAGCATAACATAATCACATTTCAATCTTCATTATAGCATCACACACTCATATATTCACATATTAAAATTCAGAAATAATGAAGATAAAAGGAACTTGAGCTATGAGTGCAATGTCGCCACATTAAAAACCTTTCTAGGTAAAACTCACACCTCGTGAGATAAAACCCTAGAAAGGAAAAGAGTACGGCTCACAGCTCAACTTCCATATCATTAACAGTTCAAAAAGTCATTACAGTAGCAGTTCTCAACTTCCAGATCAAGTTCTCAACTCACTCTCAACTCCAAGTCTCAACTCACTCTGAACTCTCACTCACCTCAAGTAAAACCAATCATAGCAGTATCATCTCCATTAGAAATACCATCACCATAAAGCCAATGATCATTCTTGAAGTAGTCTTCCAGATCTTGGTCCTCCACAACATGTTGTATGTGCATTGACATTCCTTAATAATCCTGCTAGTAAGACTAAAGGTAGACTCCGAAGAAGTAGTAGACACAGGAACAGTCATAATATCTTTAGCCAACAAAGAAAGAATTGGATAGGTTAGTTTATGCTGATGCCACCAGTTAAGGATATCAATGTCGTCATCATATGCCACAACATTGTCACTATCAAGGTAAACAGTTTAGATGAATACGCAGTTGCAGTTGAAGAACTACAAGATGATCCTCCAAAAAGTTTACCCCATGCCTGCTTCCTCTTACCTGTTAATCCATATGGATGGGTGGTACTGGTTGGTCAAGCTGCTCAACCCAGCAAGTAAGTTATGAACATTTGGAAAACCTCTAAGCTTGGCCCTTGGGTCTAGAACAAAGGCAAAAGAGTACAACAGTGGGATATTCTTCCTGTACTTAAGAAACTAGACTTCATTGGTCTTACAACATCAGCAAGGTGATTATCGTTTTCATTGCCATTCAAATGAGTTGCCATCTCAAGTTTATGATGCAGTGCTAAAGGACTAGTGGGGGTAATAAACACCAGATAGTACCACATTAGAATCATAAAAAAGTGCAAGAAAATCCATTACCTTTTCACAAATGTACCAATGTTGTCCATTGAATAGTGGGTACCCAATTTGAGTATTGATGAACAAGCAGAACACAGACTTGTATGGCAAAAGATTTTTAAGCATAAGATAGGTTGAGTTCCATCTAACATCCATGTCCAAACTAAATTTTCGAGGTCTCATCCCCTTAGCAATACAAGAGTCTTTGAATTGTGCATTACGATGATTAGATGAATTCAGAAAACTAATAGCTTCTCTAAAGACCTCAATGCAAGGTTTAAGTCTTTTCAATCCAGATTTAACAATTAAATTAATTATGTTAACACGCTCAACCTTAGCACTACATGGTTTATGATTTCCAATCGAATGTCTAGTGCCATGATTAGAATTACCGGACAAATGAGATCTACATTCCTTGCAAACAACAATTACCTTTTTTCTCACCATTTTTAGTTTCTATAACTTCATCAAAGAAAGCCCACACAGCAACTCGGCGCTTACCAGTCGTGGTTGACGACACCACAGCCCCTGCCTCGCTAGGGCTAGTAGCAGATGGGGCAGCAGAAGATGGTGGAGCAGATGGGGCAGAAGCAGGCACACGAGGACCAGCAAGGACAAGCAAGTCAAGAGGGAGGCCCAAAGCAAGTTGGCCTCAGGTCTATTTCGAGGTCCAAGAACAGTTTGCACTAAAATGGCCGCCGAAGTCGCATACTAACTCGAATTTGGACATTCTTTATATGGATGGAAAGCCAAGAAGATAATCTTTCAAATGGAACCGGTCTCATGCCCAAATTCTTCAGGAGTCGGTAGGAATCATCCAAACAAGAGGCATCCAGAATTTGTCTCAGTGCTGCACAGTGACTTTTGGCCTTCTGGGCCATGTATCTCGCCTTGGCCCATTAGGGTTTCATCCAGGGGGGACTTGGCTGCCCGAAACACTTCTTATCCAGCAGCCACCCTCTCCTATAGGGGTTGGGTTTTGCTTAGTTTCATTCTGTCAAGAACAGAACACCGATTCTTCGGTTATAGAACCCGATTTGTGAGTTGAATCGAATTCTTTCTGTGATTTGGTTTCTTCTCCTTGCACTTGCTTGTGTTCTTCGATTTCGTAGGCAAGAGTGAGTTGTCTTGGCGAGGTCAATCGAGCTGCAGCATTTTCTTTGGATTTGAAGCCGGATCGGTGTGTCTTGAATCCGCCAAATCGATAGTTATATGAACCTTTCGGAAGATCGGAAACCCAAGCCGTATCACAGCCGGACAACATTCATCAAAGGCCGAAGAATACATGAAGACTTCCGAACCGTTCAGCGACCGCCGGTCTCTAGACAAAGCCTTCGACTCGGTCTCATGGCCGTTTCTCCTATAGGTCTTAGAATTGATGGGCTTTCCGCAGCGCTAGCGACACTGGATCTCAACCATGCTCGCGACTGCCAGCACAAAGGTGCTCATTAATAGCTTCCCTGTCTAGTGAATGTACCACGCGTGGGGATTATGCCAAGGCGACCCTTTATCGCCATTCCTCTTCATTATTGTTATGGAAGTCCTTAATGCTCTAATTGGGGGAAGTGGGATATTGAGGGCGGTTTGCTTGCCGCTTTGGGAATGTCATCACGGCCAATCCATCCATCTACGCCCGACAACCTCATCGTCTTCCTCGCTCCCTTTGCCGTCGAATTTTGGTGCATCAAAGCGCATCTTCGATGTATTTTTGGTGCAACTTGCCTAGTGACCAACATTGATAAGTGCTTCCTCACCTCGATTCGATGCTCGGCCGACGGAAGTCCCAGGCACCTTTACTTGTCGGGTGGTGTCATTCCCCACTAAGTACCTGATCGGGCGCCATTGTCCTTCTCCGGCTAAGCGGGACAAACAAGCGGCCATCCTCGACTCCATGGTGGTCAAAATCCCAACTTGGAAGGCCGGCCTCGACCAATGTTGGCGGGGCCACGCTGATCCAGACCATACCCATTCATGTCTACATCTGTTGTGCCCTCTCTTCGTGGGCAATTGATGAAATCGACAAGAGGAGGCATGCGTTCATCTGGCACCGAGTTGGCGGCCAGCGATAAGTGCCGGGTCGCCTGGCCTATATTGTTTTTTTCGCCAAAGGAGTGCTCGGTTTGACTATGTATCTAACATAATGACTGGGTTTATTGATGATCGATGTTTCGAGCAAGTACACGATCTATCATTGTAACGTCCCGCCTCCTCGAGGCCGGGCCTGCTTAAATGTGATAGCTCTCTAAGGATCAAGACTGCCCTCACGGACCAACACCTATCTTTTTCTGGGCACTTTGTCGTCACTCATGCGCAGCCGGGAAGGACTTTCCGGTCGGTCATCCATCGCACAAGCCAAGCACGCTTAACTTTGGAGTTTTTAGGAGATGAGCTTCCGGAAAAGAAGTTACAACTTGTTGATATGAGTATTCTATCAACCTTATTAAGCCCTGGGCCAGGGGTGTCACAATCAGCCACTCCTTTTCATATGTTTCATTAGTATATATCTAACGATACCAATTGAACACATTTTGTTATTAGCGTTACAAATATGGAATAAGGTTTAGTCATTATTCAGTGTGTCGGCGACATTTGCTAATTATCTTTTTCGTTGAACATTGTAATTTGTTAAACAGTTTGGTGTCAGAGTTCATTTTAAATGGAGAAGACTCTTGATATTTATATTCTTATTTTCCATTCCCTTTTTATTTATTTATTTATTTACCTTTACAATTTTCATGTACCAGCGTCAAATATCATAATTAATTACTATCTAGTACTAGTATGTTCAGTTTCCTAAGACTTTTTTTTGGTAAGGCATGAAGCTCACAACTACAATGTCAAATTCAATCTTGTTCCATGCATACTATCAATTTGAATAATTATTAAGGAACATGGTGGTAGTCTGGGAATGTATTTGATCTTCGTATACTATGTAATTGACCTCTCATTGCTGCGGAGATCGATAGAAAAAATAATGGTACAAAACTGAATGAATTAAGGAACTGTTCTTTTTATACTTAGACACAGAACATCGAACAATCTAATCAGCAGATTGCAGTGGGCCCAACTGAACATGAGCAGCCCAGCTATGTGTATATATATGGGCGTGCGTTGCAGAATCCAGATCAGATCGCAGGCCGTTGCACGCATCGAATCCCCGATCTTCACCCCACCGGCGGCCGCCGCCGCGCCGCCATCCCTCTCCCACCGCCATGGGAGTGATCACGAGAGGGAAAAGAGGAGGCTGGAAGAGGAACAGCGCCATGCCGACCGTATCAGCAGCCTCCCCGACGACGTCCTCGGCGACATCGTCTCCCTCCTCCCCACCAAATCCGGCGCCCGCACGCAGGTGCTCTCCTCCCGATGGCGTCACATCTGGCGCTCCGCTCCTCTCAACCTCGACTTCCAATGCGAGTCAACTGGCATCCACCCTAGAGATATCTCCAGTATCCTCTCTGCGCACCCTGGCCCCGGCCGCCGCTTCGCCGAGCCTCACATCTACCGGCAGGAGCGTCCCACCGAGGCAACAATGGATGGCTGGCTCCGATCGCCCGCCCTCGACAACCTCCAGGAGCTCGAGCTCCGCAGAAGTCTGTTACTGCCATGGGTGGTACACCGATTCTCGCCCACTCTCTGCGTCGCCCGCTTCAGCAACTGCAGGATCCCAGATGCAAACGATGCCAACCCGCTCCAATGGCCAGGCCACTTCTCAAGCAGCTGTCACTTTCAAATGTCAGGATCCCAGAGAGCTGTTCCTTGCTCACCGGCTGCCCAGTCCTGGAGAGCCTAATGCTACTTGACAGCGTCTTCAGTCGACTGCAAATCGTGTCTTCTAGCCTCAGAAGTATCGGGGTGCAATCCTATCATTTTGGTCAGCAGCTCGTCATCAAGGATGTCCCATGTCTAGAAAGATTACTATATTTCGGAGGAACCAAAATGAACATCTCGGTAATCTCTGCACCAAGATTAGCTATTTTAGGGAAACTCTTTAACGGCTCTCCCAGGCTTCAGTTTGGGGCCATGATTTTTCAGGTAAGTATGCATCCTCAATCACTTCACCTTCATATATGAGCGATCCAAACTAAATCCATCTTTTCCTATCAATCAAGATGTGTTAATGAATTCTTCCATTCTTAATGCAGGGATCAACCGTTGTTGTGAGCAGTGTGAAGGTTCTTGCCTTAGATGATGTCAAACTCTGCCCAGATGCGGTTATTAACTTATTAACTTACTGCAGTGCTTTCCGCACTTGCAGAAGTTGTACATCGAGGTGAGTGAGTCTCTGTATGAGACTGTGCATTTGCATTCTTTTTCTCTCTTCTCAAACATCAAAATTGCTCTAAAGTTAGCTTAACCCTAATTGATGTTGTTACTAGATTCACTTAATTTGCCTTTTTCAGATGAAAAAAGTTTCATTGAAATATTGGGGCACCAACCGGAGTTCTTTGTAGCAAATGCAAGTGCAATGGAGTTAATGAGGTTTCAGAAAGAAGGCACAAGCATTGGCACCAAATGGGTCGAAAGGCAACAGAGGCTGCTCCCGAAAGAAAAGAGCGCTTCGAGGGGTCTTCAGTTTGACTTTGTATGTCCCAACATATTGATTGGGTCTTTTTTTTGGAACGGCGTGCCGAGCAAGTACATGATCTATCAGCCGACCCTTTCGATAGGTTTCCTTATTAGTATGTCTGCACAATTTGACACACATTTGTTCTCAGATGATCCAGCAAGGTCCAGTGATTTTGCGGTGTGTTGCCATTTGTTATCTCTTTAGTGGAATACTGTAATTTGTCAACCAATTTGGTGTTATATTTTATTTTAAACGAAGAACTCCAGAGATTTCTATTGTTATTATCCACCTTGATTAATTGGGTATCTTGTTTTCGATTTGCATATAATCTTAGTGAAATCATATTATTGTCTAATCCATTCGGTTTTTGTGACATAAAGGTGTGTTTGGTCAGCAATGTGGCACACGGCTTGTCAAATCAAATTTTCTTCCATTCATAGTACCAAGTTGGGTAATTTTTGAACATATATGGAGATAATCTATGTGAAATATATGTGAATGCATTTGATAATCTATATATTTTTAACGGTAATGCTAGGATACGGGCCACTACAAGAAATTTGGCCTTCGTGACAAATTACATATACTAGTATAATGCCCGTGCTAACGCATACGATTTTGCTTTGGGAAGCGCATAAATTTGCAACCAAATATAAGAAAACATTATAATGCTTTTGTTACATGAATCATCTAAGTTGTAACCAGATATATTTCTTTTTGTATTGCGGTAAAAAATAACCATGTAAGTTACATTGTGATGGTGTGAAGGCCAGGATGGATCGATCAGATGCATGAGATCCATAAGATGGAGAAAGAGATACATATGCCAGTCAGTCGGCCAGGTCAAGTATCGTCATGTGATTGTGTGAATGTACTTGTAGCATCGTCGATCAGTTAGCACTTCTTGAATAATATACTTTGCTCGGATTAGCACGATAGGTGTTAGACAGACATGACAAGCCATGTCTTTTTGCTCCAATTCTTGCCTTATGCACGCTGCTGATACCGGCCTAACATCGATCGATCGACCTGATAAGACAAAACATATATAGCCCATATCTCGACCTGATAAGACAAAACATATATAACCCATATCTCAATCAGGTGTGTCCTCTTCAATTCTCTCTGTATAATTAATTCTGTTATATAACCCATATCTCATTCAGCTGATGCATTTGAAGAAACAAACAAGTATCAGTATCATACACAGCGAAAACATTCCAAAACATATTGAAGGTAAACTGTGAACTAAGCAAAATAACCCATCTGACCACCGATGGTTCTTACAAAATATACTCAAGCGTTTCATAGTCAACAGCCCCTGAAGCCATATTTCCATAATTTACATTTCACCAAAACTATTACGTACCCCTCTTCTGCAGATCCACAACAACAAATGTCTTGGTGTTGCCCCTGTTCAATAATTTGATATGTCTCACTCAGATTAGAATCCAAGGATAAGCTTGGTGGTGACTGGATTCAGAGGCACCGCAAGATTGTGCAGCAAAACACTAATCAGTACAAGAGGGTAGCATCCTTATAAATTTTGGATTCAGTTCTCTATTGGTTCCTAGGATTAAAAAAATCAATGCACAAAAGATCACCTCAAAATCTCAAATGAAAAATCACACACTTTCAGATAACTCTTGTTATCACACAACTCACAAGTTTCCTGATCGATCAAACTAATCACAATACCTCTTAACCATAGGACTGCAGGTACAAACTGGCCTCCATCTCCAGCCGTAAAAAAAAAAAAACATAAAAATAAAATTCTCACTCACCACAAAGGTCATTGATTTTCTTAGCAATTTCCTTGATCTCCTTCTCGACCTTCATAATGCTGGTCGAAGTACGGTTGAAGCCCCTACAACAGCATCCAGTAAACAAAATTTAGCAAACATCAGCAGTTCGGTGACCTAAATATGGTAAAATCATGATGCCGTCACAAAAGGACGGAGGACTCAATTTATATGGCAGAAATTGACATGTTATGTTATCATTATAGATCATTATTTAAGATATCATTTTTTCCAAACTCATTTATACATTGTAGATATTGACATTGTTACTTTGTAATCTGAGTTAGTATTCTACAGGACTCTGTCAGCGACTAATTTAGTTAGGAAGTTCAGAGTGATCTATACACAGATGAGGATTGCACCAACAATTAAAAAAGGCAATAACAAGAACTCATTTAATTACTCACTTCTTTTGTTAATCAAATGTAGCTCCAATCAGCTTCGGTGTGAAATCTGAAATTGCCTTTCTTAATCTAGGTAGTGTCCTGTAACTATCAGCAAATAATCAGTACCTATAGGCTGGGGCAGTGTATCCTGAGGAGGAGGTTCTGCCCATTCAATGAATTGAAAAGGAGAAAAAACGGAGGATATTCATTGTTCATTCAGCTGAGTACATCCCCTGAAAAATGGAGAACCTGAGGAGTCAGGACAAAAAAAAAATAATAATGGTAATAATAAGGGGTCATCTCTATCCAGATTCGAAATCCATTCATGGTTCTCCTGTAGACAAGCAAATTAAACCAAGATTTGGCTGGTATCAAGTCAAATCTAAGAATCCTAGATGGTGGAGAAGGGATTCGTTCATCACCTAGGTCATGTGGACGCGGCATCCATGGGAGGACTCATGGACGTCACGACTTGCGGGGCTTCACCTCAACATCTAAAACGGGCTTCACCTCAACATCTAAAACATATAAGAAAGATACAGAAAACAACAGATCGATCAGGCCATTAACAACGAATGGAGTTCTTGGGCTGCAGTAGCTTCTTCCTCATGGCAAGATCTGTTGGCGACAATGATAATACCTGTAGTAGTCACCCTTCATGTGGTGGCAAACCCTAGCAGCGTCGGGGGTCTCATTAAACTGCGGCCTGTCCTGGTGTCCACCGCCGCCCGCCTTGTTTGCGGCACCTGATAAGAGGATCGCTGGAGGGGCCGTGATTGCGAAGAGATGATGAGCGGAGGACTGACCTGCTATCTGTACGTGGACTTCATCATCATCCTGATGCCTCCGGGTCGCGTGGCTTGTTGGAAGCCGCCGCCGCTCGCCAAGAATGCCGCCGCGTGGAATTTGCCGCCGCGCAGGTACTCCGCCTCGCCGCTGCTGTTTCGCTAAAACCGCTGCCGCGGGGACTCGCCTCGCCGCCGCTCGCCAAGACCGGCCCGTTGGAATTTGCTCACACCTCGGGCCTTTCCCCTGTTCGGGCTTGAACCACGAAGATGAAGGGATCTCAGAAGAAGGAGACAGCGACAATTCTGGCGTTGGAATCCATAGTAGGAGGAAAGGAAGGAGTGCGTGAATTGGGGAGAAGACGAGGCGTGGTAGGAGAAGGCAGCGGGCAGTCTGACGAGGGTTGCTGAAAAGGAAGGAGCGCATCGGGAGGAAATTGAATCGCGAGGAATTGTTGAGCGTTAGGAGTGAGGCCCATACACTTAATCCTGAACATCAGATGGTGTTTGAGTGATGAGAGAGAAGATTAAGGAGTAATCTGGATCGTTTATTTGAATAGATTTGAGAACGTTAAATGGGTTGGTGCATTAGTAGGGTAGATATGATAAAGTACTTTTTGTCACAAAATGATGTGTTTTTGAAAGTACTATTTTTTTTTGCAAAACTTCTTCTTTTTCCTAAATTCCAAAAAGAAACCCTGTTCCTCTGTTAAATGAAAGAAAAAACTAAACCACATACTCATGCTTATCCAGTAGCCTTCCATCTCCACTAGATCTTTCTATAATACGCTCTCATCTATACTTCTGTAACTTCTATTACGATGTTCGGCTGCTGGCACAGCCACACGGTGTGCCACCACTCCGAGATGCAGCGCTGACCGCCAGACTATAGATGAGCATCGGGTCGGCACGGCCCGACCCAGCTCGAGCCCGTGCCAAGCATGGCCCGCTAAGGCACCTGAAGTACAGTTGGCCCGCCGGGCTATCGTGTCGTGCCTATGCAGTCCACCTTTCCCAGGGGCTGCTCTAGGCACGGCAAGTGGGCCTGTTTTCGGGCCGGGCCAGCCCACTAAGGCACGGGTCCAATACGCAACCAGGACGGCCTGAGCACATTGAAACAATAAACACATCAAAATTTTGAGATTTTCATAAGATCACAGAATCATAGTTTCAATTTTCATTACAGCATACTGATTCACATATTAAAACTCGTAAATAATGGAGATAAAAGGAAGTTGAGTTGTGAGTGCAATGTCGCCTCATTAAAAATCTTTCTAGGTAAAACTCACACCTCTTGAGATAAAACCCTGGAAAGGAAAAGAGTACGGCACACGGCTCAACTTTGATATCACTAATAGTTCAAAAAGTCATTACAACAGCAGTTCTTAACTTCCAAATGAAGCTCTCAACTCTCACTCTCACTCTCAACTCCAAGTCTCAACTCACTCTCAACTCTCAACTCTCACTCACCTCAAGTAGAACCAATCACAACATTATCATCTCCATTAGAAATACCATGACCATAAAGCCAATGATCATTCTTGAAATAGTCTTCCAAATCCTGGTCCTCCATAGCATGTCATGCCTTCTCTTGCCCTAGCTCCTAGTCTTTTATCAAGATCTACTTCTCGATCGTCTCTAAGTTCAATGGCTGTTGGCGTTCCTCAATAATCCCGCCGGTAAGACTAAAGGTAGACTCAGAAGAAGTAGTAGACACGTAAAACAGTCATAATATTTTTAGCCAACAAAGAAAGAATTGGATAGGCTAGTTTATGCTCCAGGAACGGCACGTGGGCCTGTTTTTCGGGCGGGCCAGCCCACTAAGGCACGGGCCCAATCGCAACCAAGCCGGCCTGAGCACGGTGAAACAATAAACACATCAAAATTTTGAGATTTTCATAAGGATCACAAAATCATAGTTTCAATTTTCATTACAAAGATCACACATTCACCGATTCACATATTAAAACTCGTGAAATAATGGAGATAAAAGGAAGTTGAGTCTGTGAGTGCAATTAATCGCCTCATTAGAAACCTTTCTAGGTAAAACTCACACCTCTTGAGATAAAACCCTAGAAAGGAAAGTGTACGGCTCATGGCTCAACTTTGATATCACTAATAGTTCAAAAAAGTCATTACAACAATAGTTCTTAACTTCCAGATCAAGCTCTCAACTCTCACTCTCACTCTCAACTCCAAGTCTCAACTCACTCTCAACTCTCAACTCTCACTCACCTCAAGTAGAACCAATCGAAACAGTATCATCTCCATTAGAAATACCATGACCATAAAGCCAATGTTCATTATTGAAATCATGGTCCTCCATAGCATGTTGTGCCTTCTCTTGCCCTAGCTCCTAGTCTTTTATCAAGATCCGCTTCTTGATCGCCTCCGAAGTTCAATGTGTGTTGACGTTCCTCAATAATCCCGCCAAGAAGACTAAAGGTAGAATTGATAGGCTAGTTTATACTCATGTCACCAGTTAAGGATATCAAAGTCATCATCATATGCCACAACATTGTCACTGTCAAGGTAAACAGTGAGCTTAGAGAGAGCAGATTGCATATTATATGAATACGCTAGCTTGCGCTTGAAGAACTAGAAGATGATCCACCAAAAATTTTACCCCATGCTTGCCTCCTCTTACCTATAAATCCATATGGATGTGTGGTACTGTTTGGTCTAGCTACACCAAACTTAGATTCATATTTGCAATAAAGTTTATGCTACTCAGTTCTCACCTCAAAGAAATTAATTGTTGTAACTAGTTTCATTCAACCCAAAGCAAGCAAGTTAAGAACATTTTGTAAACCTCTATGCTTAGCCCTTGGGTCGAGAACAAAGGCAAAAGAATACAAAAGTGGGACATTCTTCCAGTACTTAAGAAACTTAGACTTCATTGTTTTTACAACATCAGCAAGGTGATTATCATTTTCATTATCATTCAAATGAGTTGCCATCTCAAGTTTATGATGCAGTTGCTAAAGGACTAGTTGGGTAATAAACACCAAATAGTACCACAATAGAATCATAGAAAAGTTCGGAAAATCCATTACCTTTTTACAAATGTACCAATGTTGTCCATTCAATAGTGGGTACCCAATTTGAGTATTGATGAACATGGAAAACACATATTTATATGGAAAAAGATGTTTAAGCATAAGATAGGTGGAGTTCCATCTAACATCCATGTCCAAACCAAATTTTCGAGGTCTCATCCCTTAGCAATACAATAGTCATTGAATTGTGCAATACGATGATTGGATGAATTCAGAAAACTAATAGCTTCTCTAAAGACCTCAATGCAAGGTTTAAGTCTTTTCAATCCAGATTTGACAATTAAATTATTTATGTTAGCACGCTCAACCTTAGCACTACATGATTTGTGATGTCTAATAAAATGTCCAAAGTGCCATGATTAGAATTACTAGACAAACGATCTACATTCCTTGCAAACAACAATTACCTTTTTCTCACCATTTTCAGTTTCTATGACTTCATCAAAGAAATCCCACACAAAGCTCAGCGCTTACTAGTAGTGGTGGGCGACACCACAGTCCCGCCTCGCTAGGGCTAGTAGCAAATGGGGCAGCAGTAAGATGGTGGGAGCAGATGGGGCAGCAGATGAGGTAGATGGTGCGTATGGGGCGTAAGCAGGCACACGAGGACGAGCTTGGCCATTAGTCCGACCGAACAAGAGAGTAGCAGCACGACATGTCGCCCTCGTCATCGGGGGACTGGCCAAGCTCGTGAGCTCATCATTGATCGTCATGGCCACACCTACATCATCGCCCCGCCACCCTTCGCCCCTCGGCATGCACCTCTTCATCCTCGGCATCCGCACCGTTCCTCAACGACTAGTGCAGCACCCGAACATCGCCCGGCGACACGCAACACAAGATCCAATGTTAAGGTTCATGGGAAGCAAAGCGGGTTAGGGTACATGCTTACCGCACGGCCGGAGCCCGGCCAGAGGGTTGGGGTGGAAGACGGCGGCGAACGGCAAGCAACCGGTGAAGAAATTATGAGAGGGGACGGGGAAGTGGAGGAAGATCCGCCGCCGAGGTGTCGTGAAGACAAGGAAGATGCGAAAGACTTGCGCAGTGGGGGAGCGGATTAGGGTTGGTGTGCGCCGACGGCTTGCGAAGTTGGGGAGCGAGGGCCGGGCGAGGGGATTATGGTTGGGAACGCCCCAACCTGTTATTTATATGGTGCACACGCCATCGCCGGCCCCCCGACCGAGCCGCTACCGGGCCATGCCTTGCAAACCCAGTCGGGCCGTGTTGGCGCTGCGTGCCTTGGGGGTCCGCCCAAGCACGGCTCGCTATGGGCACCAGGCCGCCCGAGCATGAATTTGACCGCGAAACCGGTCATGTTTGGGCCGGCCCGAGCATGAATTCGACCGTGCTGAGTCATGTTTGGGCGGGGCCGTGCCACCGGCTTCAGGCCTTTTGCTCAGATATACCGCTGGCCCTGTTAGGCCACTTCCGCGCGCCGCTCCGTCATCCCTGGCCCCGTCACCACAACCGAACACTGGCCGCCGCCCGCCGGAACTCGCGCGAGATTCGATTGTGGCGGACGTTTTTCTTTTTAATTGGATTGGAAGAGCGTCGTGTGTAGTGCATGCGAGCGAATGGGCCGCAAGTGGACCAAAAACAAAAGTGGTAGAACAGTTGGGCCTAATAGGTTCTGTAATAACGTTCAGCCCTTGTGTAAATTGTTATAACCCGAGATCGAGCCTTTTTTCCTTTTGGCATGGCTTTCTATACGTATACGTCGTGTGGGCCCCCTTGTGCCTGCTATGTACGTTTCTCACTGCTTCGCCTGGTCATCGATGCGTTGACGTGGGGCGTGGTCGCTACGCTAGCTACTAATACTCCACTAATAATTATATTAATTAATTAATTAACGCCACGGAGCGAAACCTGGAGCGGTCAAGGTCGTCGTCGATGAGCGGAACAGGAACAGGAACCACCACGCCGCCATGGGAGACGACACAAGCAGCAGGCCGGAAGAGGTGATCAATTCACACGTGAAGCTCTTGGCGGGCGCACGGGAGATCACAATCGGCCTGGGGGTGCTGGCGTTGCTGTGGTCCACCGTCGTGCTCCTCGGCGGCTTCGTCGCCTTGCTGCCGCGCAAGGAGTTCGGGATTCTCACTGCACTCAGCTTCCTAATGGCATGCAAGTAAGTTATTACTGCACTAATTTCCTTCCTTCCATGTCATATCATCTCCGCCGCATGATCCGTTGGTTTTTCTTTCTGCGTCTCTTTGTTTCACGCAACTAAGAGCATGTCAATTTTTACTTAGCAAATCTTGTGATTTGACAAGTTGCTAAATTATTTATGAAGTGAAAAAACAAGTCCTCTTCAATAATTTGGCATAATCCATTTGCCAGTACCCAAATTTGGTCCCACAAGCCTTTTTTTTTTTTCTGGGGGCCTTCTATTGGAAAAAAAGAAAATTAACTTTACATTGACGACCCTGTATTTTTCACTAATCAACCGAGCCCATATACAGAAACTAACCTACCTAGCAAACTATATTCTACTTAATATAATTAATTTATTTTCTTTGTTTGTACCTGAGACACTATACTAGCTAGTGTCTACACATTTATCGCCCGCCAGTGCAGGAAATAGATACATAGAGCCGGTAAAAATTGTTTATACACTGTTGATGGGCGTGTTGCTTTTTTCTTTTTTTTTTTTTCCCATAACACCTGGACGCATATTTCATTAAGCGAGAATAGAGTTGTGATGCAAATAGTGAAAAGACGGTAGTCGAACGATTACCGAACCGGTAGGCGCGTTGCCATCTCTACTAGTTTGGCCAGTAGACTGCCTTCCAAATAGCCATGGAGTGAGAGGCCAACAAGGGTGGTTTTAGCCCGATTTTTTTTTCCTAGATAAACTGAGTGATGTCGGGTTTTGCCTTTTTTTTTATGAAAGATCAGGATTATTGGCTTTGGTTAATAATAAGAAGATGAAACAAGCGCAGATTACATGCGCCAAATGGCACAAAACAACTTCCGGTTTGACGGATCAGAAGCAAGGTTGTGGAGGACTAATTGGACTACTCACATTCTAGAAACAACCGACGTGCATCTTCTAGCTGCACTATCATGGGACCTCCATCATGTCTGTCCCTAACTCCGCTACAATTCTAGCTATGGTCTTACAAAGCTGCATGTCGTCAAGCCTCATCGCAGTCCATAGCGCCTTGGTTGCTTTCTCAGGAAGGTCTTGCCCAAAGCTGTCAGTATACTATGTGAGTGCTCCATCCAGCCCCGATGACTCACCGTTGATGAAGTCCCGCATGTACATAAGCTTGAGTTGGGCACGTTGTGCCATCGGCATGGAGGAAGGACGAGCGACCTGACGTAGGCTGGAGCGGGTGGGAGCTAGTGTCCCTCTAGTGCTTTTCTGGTCCTCAACTTGTTGGCTTGCTTCTTAACTACTAGAGGTGAGGCTAGTCTTGTACGCAGCGGCTCCGGAACTGGTGGGAACAACTTCTTGCAGAAGGAGGCGCAAGCACCAGTGTCCTCAGTGCCTCCATCCGCATCCTCTCCTCCCTAGGCATCCTTCGGGGGTGCTGCCAAGACGGCTAGCTCAACCTCTGTCTCTGCCCCTAGGCCATCTCCAAGGAAGCCTCTACCGGGGATGAAATGGCTGCCAGCAACGCTTCCGCCTCTAGAGAAGCTACTAGTGGGTACCCAGCCGCTGGTGCTCTTGCTGCTAGGGATAGCGAAGCGATGAACTCCTCCAAGATGGGATCAACCTAAGCCGGTGGCTCCTCCTCCACGCAAGGCTCTAACACCAGTGAATCTAGCACAGCGGAGTGGTGTGTAACAGTGATGTCGTCTACAGGGTTCAGCGGCGCAATAGTGTTGATATCCACCGCGTGCGCACTCCTGCACTGCCCGCATTGTCGTCGAACTCTACTGGAGCCCGCACAGTCACCTCAGGACTTTGGTGGGGCCGCCAAGGGGGCATGCAGGGAGGCAGGTGTGCTAGCCCGCATAGCCAACTCTGAACTCGGAAGGCCGCCAAGGGTGGCGTGTAGGAAGGAAGGTGAGTTGCCACCCTTCGTTGTCGACGGCACGGCTCGAGGTTGCTTGCACTCCCTAGCAAGCTGTGGAGGCCATGGCAGCTCAAGCAATGTTATGGCAATCGGCAGGTCGCTACACAAAGGCGAGTAGGAGAGGTAGTTGAAACATGTGCCACTAAGCTCCTCAAGGATCCTTCAGGCCCGCAGGCTACTCCTCGCAATGCTCAACCAAGGTGGCCATAGGGCGCCTCTCCCGCCAATGCCGCCATGGTGCGAGCATCTCCCTCCATCCATCGGCGTTGGGTGCGGAGACCTGTCCGCGGCTGCCAAGATGATGGGGGCAGGGATGTGATCACCCGGTGGCCGAAAGGCAAACCGTGCACCGACTCGGGGCACAACCTCCTTACGTGTCCTCTGTCTTCACCAAGGCTCGTGCCGCCCACCATCCGGCTATCCATGGCCTAGAGCCACAGGTGTAGCAGGTAGCTGCATCCCCCGTGTTATCAAGTAACCTTCAGAATGTGACGGGCAACGTCTAGGAAGGACAATGGCCGCTCATCGTCGGACGCGTCATTGTTGTCCGTCCACCGACGCAGCTTCGAGCGCCCTCCCGAAGCTAGCCTAAATGGGAGCACATCTGAAGAAAGGGACGATCTTGGGGCCGACGATGATGGCGCCCGCACCGGCAACCGAGCATTGCAATATTGAGTAGAAACCATGTCCTCTACCTCATCATCCGAAGCGCCCTCAACGATGACTAGCAAAACATTGATGTTGTGGAGGTTGCCAACACAAGGTTGATGGCTGCCAGCGGGGGCAGGACTCGCCCCTAATCCAGCGCCAAACGCCATTGCCTCGACCCCCACAACACAGGGCTCATCACCCACCGATAGGGAGAGCACAAAAGCAGTCCCCGGCGCCGCTTGTGTCGGGCCGCCGGTCTGTGGTGTTGTCGAGGAGTCACACTGACAGGATCCTGCCAGCACCAGCTAGGCCAACTTCTGGAGCATTGTGTGGTCGCCGTGGACGGTGAGATCTGGCACGGGCTACGCAAGTGCGGCCACTGCAGCTACAGAAGTCGTTGCTCTGTCTTGGGGCACATTGAGCACACTGTCGGTGGTGTCGACGGGTGATGGATCCGATGCCACCCGTTCTACCGCTGCAGGCTTCCGTGGCAGAGGGGCACTCGAGCCACACGACGCGGCCATCTCAGGCATGCACGCCGCGAGCTTATGCTCTCCCATGTGAAGGGGCGTGGTCTTCGACCTGGAGGGAGGGGGGACGGGCGGGGCGGCAAATTAAAGCCTGAGAGCCATGGCTAAGGTTTCATGGTTGGGAAGGTCAAGGGGCCGCGTGGTCGATGGGGTGCTAGGGGTGTGGAGGAGGAGAGGGAGGAGGGTGGGATGAGGGGGAGGGCAACGACGACGGGTGGGGAGCCAAAAAGACGTGGCATCTAGGATCGATCGTTGAGCTATTGTTATGTCAGGCTATGTGATAGAATATCTTCAACTTCACTTGCATACATGTATATAGCTAGTCTGTAAATACATAGACAATCTTATTCCTCGCTGACCAAACATATTGCGCACAATTGTTTGTATGTCTGTCTTTGTTAGAGAAAGTATAATAATGGGTTTATAGCTAAGCTAGTCAACAGTTTTACTATGGAGGAGAGAGATGAGAGAACTTGCTCCAAGTTAAGCTCCAAGCTAGGCACAAATGCATATGTAATAGTGGGTCCCAATAAAAGTGTATGTGATAGGAGGAAAGAGATAGAAACCATATAATAATAATAAAATGTTTGAAGCTAAGCAGAATATTAACTATTGTATAGCTTACCTCTTATGACTCAGCTATAAGACAAGTACTTGACTCCTCTTATATGTGGGCTCAAATTTTATTTAAATGAAGCTTTCCTTCATCTAAAAAATTGCGCAGGGTTGTGAAAAATGCTGATGAATTTGTTAAAGGGATTTACGGGGAAGAGGCCATTATCTTGGATTTGCTTGACGAACACGAACACATCATCAGGGCTCCCAAGAAAAAGAAAATCCTGCTAAAGGTGGTCGTCGCAGTGAAGATGGTTTTTCTGGTGTGTTTTTGGCTCCTCTATTCTTATGCGCCAGCCGCGGGCCTGTTGATCTCAGCGTGGCGTCTAGTAGTGCAAGAGTATGGCGATGCAGATGGAGATACGGCCAACGGAGCAAAACTGACCACCGCACTGAACGTCTTCTATGCTCTGATTATGTTGCAGAGTTTATTCGGCTTGTATTACTTGGCCATTTCTGGTTCCCTTGTTACGCCATCAGTGAGGAACCCTGACTGTGGATTTCAATGGGGTGAACAAGCTTTGGGTAAGTACCGTTTGGAAACAGAAAGGAAGTATGCTAGGGACGGTGAGCTGCCCAAGGGTTGGAACTTGATCACATATGGTGTCGAGTCGCTCCGGTCTGCATCTGGGGATGATCATCTTTGTGGAGCAAGAGTGTTAGACCAGCTTTTGGATAAGGATACAGATGTCATAAGGGAGAAGCTACTATCTTCCAGGTTGTCAGTTCAGAATCTGATCGGCATGGTTATTGCTGGGAGAGGCAGAACAGATGATGATGACATCAAGAAAACATCTCAGAATAATATGTCGGGCCTGGTTAGGAGATGCAGAACAAATGATGGCATCGAGAAAAGAGAGCGTGCAGCAAGGATTTTAGCACGTCTCGCCAATGACATCAATATCACACAGTTCCCGGGTACAGTCGAGTGCATTTGTTGCCTACTTGAAAGGCTCAATAGGCAGTTCTGTGACTCACTCATCGTTACCCGTCCATCATCAGAGAATTATGGAAATAGACTTGCTCATCATCGTGGTGATAGAATGGATGATCAACAAGGCCCACTGCAAACTTACAATCACCACAACAATGCCCACATGGTAGTGCGTGTCAAAGACGACCAAACTGGCCCTCGATTCGTAGAGCCGATTACTCAAGGCCTGCTGATTCTTGAGAAGCTCACACGAGATGATCATAATGAAGGGAACTGTACAGAAATAAGCAAAGACCAAAGGCTTCTGTCTAAGATCACGGCACCACTACTACACATCAACCTCCGCAATGTGTACAACAAAAGAATGTATTTATTTCTAAACTTCTCAATCACAGTGCTGAGCAGGCTGCTAAAAATTCCAGGAGATAGAGCCACAAGGCTATGCCAGGAGCTGACGAGTAACACGGAAGTAGTCAGCAATCTGATGGCTATTTTGGAGAGTAACAGCGAAGGTGCCCAAGAACTGCATGAACAAGCCCTGGAAATCCTTACAGAGTTAGCCTTGGTACCTTTCACAAAATCAGCTTTTGTTGAGTCTGCATTCATGCTTAACAAGCTTTGCGAGAACCTAGAGATCTTCATTGAGGAAAAGGACGGCAATCATATAGCGGCAGAGCAAGACAGAGAGAAAGCCCTCGGACTCAGCAGAGTAAGGGTAGAAGCCGGGGATGCACTGCAGAGACTGCTTCCCTTTCAGTCTGCAAGGATTGTTAAGGCTGCTGCTAAAATCTCCAAGAAAGATGCGATCCACAGATTGACCAAGGTAACTCGATGGCTACCTCTGCATCCCTTTTCATCATAATTATTAATCCCAATTTCTTGTAATTCAGTTATTAATTTCTCATATCATGTATATGATATTATATTATAACATGGCTGATCCTTTGTGTTAAATTATTATGTTGTTCCAGCTTGTCGATAAAATATTATCTGGTAAAATAGGAACAACTGCAGATGCAGCCACAAGGGCTGGTTCAAGTAACAGTTGTGCTACACTAGAAGAAGCTGACAGTGCGCAGCCTCCCACTCTGGGAAATGCAGAGCAATCCGAGGGAAGAGACGTAAATGTTATCAGTAAACAAACGTTTATGGAAGACATGTTATTCCTTGCTGCAGCAATGCGTGTCGTAAATGTGACGAGTGAACAAGATTTTACTCGTCCTGGCCCTGAAGATGAAGCACTGGCGAAGAAGCTCATGGGAATACTAGAAGTGGACAAGCGTAGCACTGCTGAGTTTTTCAGAACACTGAAGGTTACCTACCAGGTGATTATACCAATGATTCAAGCCGTTCCCAGCTGCATCAAACATTTCAATGAACTGAACTTCAAGGAAACAATAACCGAGATTTCGGAAACCATGAATGACCGTGAGCTTCCGAGGTTTGACGTTGATCGCGTGAAGGAAATGAAGGAACGCCTGTCCTAAAGACAGCACAAGAGAAGGGGGCAACATCGTGAAGCATATTAATTACTGTCATGCATTTGTTTTTTGTATCAAGGACTTCTTCCCTGGATCATCTTCTGGGCTGGGATAGTATTTATTTGTGTGAGAAAACATTTCACGATATTTTTGTTTCCTCACTAAATTGAAACCTCTTTTGTAAATCCCAGGCCATGCCGATAGCCAGTCTTGTTCCACGGTGAGCACTTGAAACATATTTGATTTTGTACTTTAATTCACTGGAAGCAAATACCACATGTCTCTCTGCATTCCCCTTCGGCTTTGCCTCTCTACAGTTGTTCTTTTGTAGCCTTTGTCTTGGTATAAATACTAAAGTGATTAGAAGAACATCAAAATACTAATAGATCCTTCAAAAAAGTTAAAACCCATTCATATATTTTTTGAAAAATAAATGTCACCAGAAACGTTAGTGTGGACGAACCAAAGGCTTGGATAATGCAGTACGCTGCTGAATCTTTTTCATCACAGTGGAAGGCCGGCTGCCTTCCCACAGAGGATGGTGTTGGTCGGGATGGCGTACTCATCGGAGAAACTCTGCTCTGGCGTCCATACCGTGCGCTAGAGCTGCTGGCCAAGTTACTGCTGGTCCCTGATTCACACATCATAATCTCCATTGTTCAGTTTCAGTATTTCAGCATCAGCAATGTTCATAGTATTTCAGAGCTTTGTTCTTGATTGAGGAATGTACTTTTTGAAGTTAATCTTACAATTATAGTGAAATGTTTTTCTTGTTCCAGGCACAAAATACATGCCCACCGGTGGAACATTGTGTTGACAACTACAAAATTTGTATTATAGGTTTTGTTAACGTCTAATATGCATGAAAAGGTTATGATTTTTTTTTTTAAACAATTGTTTCTAAGGCCGACCTTTAGAATGGCCGCCTCTGTTAATCGATTAGCACAGATGAACGCCTAGAGACGCTCGTGATTATTAATTCTCGATTAACAAAGACGGTCACCTTAGAATGGTCGCTTTTCAATTCAATGATACTAATTATGTAGTGCCCCCTGACATTCCGCTCTCCATGACAGTGTTAATTTCACAAACTTTGGTTTTGGATTATAAATGTCACTTAAGCATTGATATTCAATTACATAGTATTATTATGTTATCGTACGATCCATATATTTTTAAAACAAAAGTTTAGCTTTCCTGTGGCAACGTAAATACTAGGATAACACAGGAAAAGAAAAATAGAAAAGCAAAGCAAAAGAAAAAAAAATGAAAGAATTAAGTAGCAACGGCAAAAGACTTGCCGGTGAAAGCAAAGAGACGATAAAGGGCTAATTGTGCCAAAGCTAAATGATAAGCTTTGAGTAACTAGTTCTTTATTTATAGCTTTGGATGCCGAATAAAGGCAACATGGTCTTGGAGCGAGCCCTGAAGTCTTCTGCAAGGCAAGGTAGCCACACCTGTGCTTTATTCTTTGCGTCTTGGTAGGTTCGCTTCTCACGGTGTCTGCAGTGAGGATCGTTAAATATGCAGTGATCATATCAGAAACAAAGTGTAGGTGGATCATATCATGTAACTGATGAAAGGACAGCGCGACAATAGGACAGAGTGACGATGTTGTTTTAGCTTGGTTACTCTGTTTTGGGACCGATCGCCACCGGACCCCGGGGTTCCCCCAAAGGCCTCAAATTTGGGGGCGATCCATGATTTAGACACATCGATCACTTTAGTGGGGGCGATCCGTATAGAGCAAACCACGTTAGCACGTAGGGCCTGTTTGCTTTGCACGTAGACACATCACAGATGAACGCCTTGAGACGCTCGCCTTTATTAATTCTCGATTAAAGACGGTCACCTTAGAATGTTCGCTTCTTGAAATGCTTAAGAGACCAAAGTTTGCCTGTAGCCTGTATGACCTCGTGGGGTCGCTGAGATGAGAGCGGGGAGTGGTTTCCTTTCCCCTTATTGTCATTACTTACTACTGAGATCGAGCAGACCATGTGCCGGATCGAGCTGGAGCTTGGAGGAAGGAAGGAGCTACTGCCCCCTGACATTCCGCTCGCCAGAGTCCGGACAGGCCTCCTCTTACTGCATGCCGGTGAGCATGGGAAAAGGCGACCGCGTTGGAAGGCCGGAAGAGCTGATCAACAGCTATGTGAGGCTTCTGACGGCCACAGCCAACATTACAAGCGGTATTGGGACACTGGCGTTGTTGTGGTCCACCGTCGTCCTCCTCGGCGGCTTCGTCTCTGTTATAGAGATAAAGGAGTTTTGGATTCTCACTGCGCTCAGCTTCCTAATGGCGTCCAGGTATGTACCAAATAGCTCAAGCGCTAGTACGTGGTGGACTCATCACCTTACCATTCTTAGTTTGCTTTGGTGTTTCTTCTCATGTCCATATATGCATCTCCGGAACCGGAACACACCCTAAATTCATTTGGCCTTCTCATCCTATCAATTCTATTTTGTTTTTGCGGCCTTGTAATACTATCATTGCATATGAAAAGTTGAGGGGTTCGTATACCTAATATTAATCCCTTACTTCTTTTCAGCTAAACTGCGCTAAAAAATATATATACACAACACAACACAAAATTTCCACACCTAGACCGGCCCAATGAGTAAAACAGCCCCAATGTCAGCAAGTTATATATAATTCTAGTTTATTTTTGGCGTTAAATACGTACTCAAAGCCTCCCATTCAAATTATAAGTATCTTTAACTATGACAAAATTAGTTAAACATACTTATAATTTGAACTGGAGGGAGTACGTGGCTGCATGGTAGGATTTTAGTAAGATATTCTCAATTCCATTTTTCATGTTAGTAAAGTCTATATCCTCAGTCATGCTTCTGTCGTTAGACTTATATATCCCTGGCTTACCTCAATAACTAGCAACATAGACATGCTTCTGTCGTTAGACTTATATATCCCTGGCTTACCTCAATAACTAGCAACATAGAAGTATAGCACAGATTTTTTTTAACATTAATAACATGGCAACACATCAGGTGCAAAACCACGTATATGGTTAAAGATACTTATAATTTGAATGGGAGCGAGTACGTATTTAACGCCAAAAATGAACTATAATTATATATAACTTGCGACATTGGGGCTGTTTTGCTCATTGGGCCGGTCTAGGTGTGGAAATTTTGTGTTGTGTAGTATATAGTTTTAGTGCAGTTCATACTCAAAAAAAAAAATATAGTTTTAGTGCAGTTTAGCTGAAAAAAAAGTAAGGGATTAATATTATTTTTTTTTTTTTGCGAGAAAAGGGATTAATATTAGGTATACGAACCCCTCAAATTTTCATATGGAATGATAGTATTACAAGGCCGGAAAACAAAAATTGAATTGATAGGATGAGAAGAAAGGGCAAAGGAATTTAGCAGCAGCTAGGTGTTCCGGTTCCGGAGATGCATCGACATGCACCCTAATAATATAGCCACGGCTAAATTGCTAAAACTATCTACCTACAACACAGTTTTTTCGCACCTAGACCAGCCCAATGAGCAAATACCAGTCCCAATGTCGCAAGTCATATTGTACAGTATTTTTTGTGTGAAATACATACATGTCTACGTGGCATATAGCTATGGTTTTTGTAAGCCATTCTGAATTCAGTACTTTTATTTAGAGTAAAATGCATTGGGGTACCTAAACTATTAAGTGGGTACCATCTAGCTTGGTACTCCAACTAAAAAGTGTACCATCTAGGTACCTAATCTTTATTTGTTGATCACTAATGGTACAAACTGAGGCCACCTAGGCAGAGCACGTTACGTGGACAAGCCACATAGGCACTACAGCATACGTGGGCATGGTGTCTTTTACTGAAACACCCCCCGAACGCTCCCAAATTCTTTCTTTTCTCTCCTGTCCTCGCACGGTCTCGCCTGTCCGCATTCGCTGCTCGCGCGTTCGTTAAACGAGCCGTGCTCCGCCGCCCCCCCGCCTGCCGCCCTAGGGCTGACCGCCGGCCGCCTCCGCCCCGCCCCCAATCTCTCCGCCATAGCCTACCTGTCACAACCCTTGGCCGCCGACGCGCCGCCGACGACGTGAGAAGAGCACAAGAAGATCGGGCCGGGCGAGGAAGCGGGCAGGGGCAAGCCCTCGCCTTGGCTTTGATTCAGAAATCTCAAATGAACGACGATGTCTCCCCCGGCTCAGCCCGGGTTCTAGTAGCTTATTACGGACTGACCGCTTGGGCCCACATGTCAATGACTTAAATGAAAGCGTAAATTACAACTCGATAGGACTTTACGACTTTGCTTGACGCCGGGCAGCCTACGCCGCGGTCCGCCTCCTGCGTGACACTACCCTCCCCTCCCCCAATTTCGCCACTGCCGCCGCCCCGCCCCCCCCCATTCTCGCCGGTCTTTAGGTCGCGAGGGGCTTGGGCCACCGCTCGCGGTAATCGGAGCCCGTGGGGGGCGAGAGCGCCCCCGTAATGTGGTGCTCGCGCTCTCCTTGAGCTGGCTGAGGCCGAGGACGCCAAGGCCCTCACGGTGGGCACAGCCCGGCGGGGCACCATGGCCGGTCGGCGACGATCGAAAAAGGGAACCGGCTTTGTTTATGGAAAGTGCCATGAAGCCGTATCCTATCTGTGATAGTTGATTTTGGTGTACTAGTCCATGGATTTGATGTACAGATTGAGTTGCCTTTTGTGAGTGATCAGATCATATAGGTATAGATCATTTGCAGCAACTTGCTGTTCTCTTAGCATATGCAATGGAAGCACCAAAACTATTCCTGGTTTGCTGATGACAACTTGGCTGTAATGACCATAACTATGCAAACGGATCATATTTCAGTCATATATGTGTGCTATCTCAATCTGTGTTCACTAAATCCCATATTTGTACATGTGAATACATATTTCAGTCATATATGAAAATGGAGAGAGCCTAGGTTTAGCTGGGGGGTTTTCAGCAAAAGGCCATGACTTGCTGGTGCCTACGTGGCTGTTATGATGCCTACGTGTGGTGTGGGTGCTGGTAGTGACCAGCAAATAAAGATCAGGTACCTAGATGGTACACTTTTTAGTTGGGGTACCTAAATGGTACCCACTGGATAGTTTAGGTACCCCCAATGCATTTTACTCTTTTATTTAGTATATATACGATATGGTATATATATAATATCCTCAATTAACAACATTGTTTTTTCTTGATCACGCAAAAGGGTTGTGTGTTTTAGTATTAAGAGAGGTGCAAATGTTTACACAACACGCCTTAGCGGCGCATTAGGGGGGGGGTCCATAGATAGGACATGATTGCTCAGGCCCTTCCTATCGCATTACACACTACTACATAAAATCTTAATTGTGACGGTTTTTGCAACGCCACGGATGAAAGGTCAGGGTTAGTCAACCGATTAACCGTGGTGGTTTTTGTAACAGCCTAAAACCGCCACGGTTTATCCTTAAAAATACAAAAAAAAACCCAACTCTAGACCTAGATGGGCTTGGATTTGGGCCCGCTAGGGTTCGCGGGTGCACCGTCACCTCTAGGCCATTCCCCTACCACCGCTAGGACCGCCTCGACTAGCGTCGTCACCCCGACCGGGTCATCCCCGCCACCGCATCTGCGACCTCCATGGCGCCAGAGCCCGAGGCCGCCACCGACCTGGTCATCCCGTTGCCGGATCTATGACCGTAATGGCGCTTAGGAGCCCGAGGTCGCCACCTAACCTGGTCATCCCGCTGTCGGATCTATGACCGTAATGGCGCCAGAGCCCGAGGTCGCCACCTCGAGGCAATGCATTGCCGGATCCGGTGATCACCATGGTGCCGGAGCCCGAGGCGGCCTCCAGGTCTTGCGCCGCCGCCACAGATCGCACGCCGACGGATCCGTGACCTCCCTAGAGCCGGGAGCCCAATGCTGCCGCCGCCACGCCATGCGCCGCCACCGCAAGCTCGGTGCACTGCCACCACGAGCCCATGCACCGTGGAGATAGAGTGGAGTGAGGGAGAAGAGGAAGCGACGGCCACCGGGGGTAGGTGAAGAGGAGGGGTGTCACCGGTTGGATCACAGAGGAGGGGAGAGGGGGTGTCCAGCCGTGTCGCCCACCGTGAGCAACCACCACGAGCCGGTCGATCAAGTGTTAGTCGACCTGCCGAGCCAAGGCGTGGTGTTAGCATCGGACGATGTGCCATGACCGCGTGGTCGCGGCACCCCTCGTCTCGCCTATGATGGCGGCGCAACGCCATTGCTACCGTCTTTTTTTGATGCCCCTAACCGCGACCACCGATGTGGCCTTGCCTCGAGCTCCTGGCGCCTCTATTGTCGTGTCCTAGAGCAACGACTGTGTCTCCGACATGGTAGTCCCATGGCAACAAATCGAGGCAAAGGTGGCGCCAATGATCGTCACATCCTCGCTGGCCGACGAAGCCCCCCGTGGCCCTAGAGGCGGGTGAGGAGCCGCCGCCGGCAAAGTCGTTGTGGCGCCTTGCCCCTTTGTCGACCATCTTGCAGCCTACCCCTTGGCATAGCGCAGTCCCGGCAAGGTGTTGGAGGCCATAGAAGCGTAGGCTGCGCCATGGTAACCAACAAGTCGCTACATGGTGTGAGAAAGCCATGCAAGTGAAGCATCTATCACGAAGCCCTGTTGGGACCTTCTGGGAGGGCGGTCGCTGCCTCGGCTGAGGTCTAACCTGGGCCACCATGGGCTACAGCTGTAGGCGGGGAAGGATGTCGTGCCACCCATCAGCGTTGGGGTGGACATCCTCCCGCGACGTCCAAGGCACTGCCAAGCTAGGACCCGACCATCCACTAGACGGGCAGGGATTCCACACACCAGCTGGGGACGCGGTCGGCTGCACCTCCTCCGACCACATCGAGGTCCGTTGCATCTAGCAGGTGCCCTACCACTGCCCAAAGGCATAGCTGGGTTGTCCTATGTAGCGGCAGGCTTCGGGGGAAGACGGGTGGAAACCAGGTAAGACGAGGGCCGCTCGTTGTCGGCAGTGTTTCCCCCATCGCCTCCCGCTGCCTCTGTCGCTATCAAAGATGACGACCTTGGCCCACCGTATCGCCTTCGATCTACCCGTGGAGGAAGGAAAGAAGGAAGCAGTGTCGGGGTGAGTGACCTGTGGGAGGGGTTTGTCTTGAGATCGGACTCGGACAAACCCCAGCACCCACGAAGGTGGCAATTTGTGTTGGCAAGGCATGGCATCCCCGGTGGCAAGTGGGCGTGGAGGATGCCTTGCCGTAACCAGTGGAGCCGGGGCCGCAGAGGCGTGCCCCAAGGACCACGGCGGCGTCGTGGCACCTGCTAGCAATACAGGTGGCGAGGCTGGGCCTGGAGGAAGCGAGACAACGTGACAGCGAACTCCGGTGGTGCAACAGGACTGGGTCCGCCATGCCCGAGAGATAGCAACATGCCCGCCATCCCCACGGCACACCGGACACACACGCCCGTGGGCTGCGCCAAGATAGGTCTTCGAATCCACGTGACGATACGAGCGGTGGCGAACTTAGGTCGGCCACGGACGCAGCCGTGAGCAGCTTAAAGGATGCACCAGATGGATAGGCTTGATCTCACAGATGCCTTGGCGAAGCGCCGAGAGAGACCCACCATCGGGTAGATCGGGCGATGGTGGATACGGATCAAGGCTCTCTTGAGGAGAAGAGGTTGGGGTCGAGTGGCTCTAGGTGGGGTGGGTGGCAGCGGCATGAGGTTGACAATGGACATGGGCAGGTCGAGCGGGGGCTTATACTTTTCCAACGGGCCAGCCCAGCCCAATCTGGCACGATTTCAGGCCGTGTCGGGCCAGCACGTCTCGTGCCGCAACGGGGCAGCGTGCCCCACGGGCCATGCCTTAGTGGGTCGTGGTGTCGCCCGACAACCCAAGCACGGCACACGGGCCGAATTTCGTGTTGTCTGGCCCATTAAGCCCGGCAACAAATCCCGTGTCGGGCCAGCCCACAAAGACGGCAACACAAAAAACCCTCACAAGTATTGAAATTTTTCACATTTCACAATAACTTATACAAAATGAACAAAAATAGAAGAAAATTAATAAAACTTAAGACTTAAGAGCTGTGTGCAATGCTGCCTCGTTAAAAACCTTTGTAGGTAAAACTCACCCTTGTGAGAAAACCCTACAAAGGAAAAGAGTACGGCTCCTAATTAAGTTTAATTGACTCATCAAGTATTCAAGTCACATCAGTGACAGTTACAAAAATCCTCACATTCTCTAAACCTCCCATTTGTCATCTCGCTCAGCTCAGCTACTCTCAATCTCAAGTAATACCAAAAGCAGACAGACAGCATAATGCCTTCATCTCAATTCTCATGTCAACAACTCAACCAGCACGAGTTCCCCTTCCAACAACTCCAGCACCTCGGCCTGTAGCTGCTCCAGCACCTCTGCCTGCAGCTGATCCAACACCTCTTCCTACAGCTGCTCCAGCAATACCTACACAATAATGAAATCATCAAGGTGATCCTGCAGATCCAGCAGTTGTAGGCAAACTTGTAGAAGCAATTTACCTATAGCAGATCTCTCTCCAGGTGGAGCACCAGTAGATGCAGCAGTGGCTCCAGGTGTTCCAGCAGTACCCGCAGCTGCAGAAGATCCATCAATTTCATCAAGAAAGTGTTTATCAAATGCTTCAACCAAGTCTTTGTTGTCGCCGGTATGTTGTTTCCTGCTTTCCCCCCGCAACCAATCTTTGATGCAGCCAACATTTCAACATGTTCAGGCAGTAGACGCTGGCGCCGCTCCTCAAGGATCCTTCCCTGCTAATTGAAACAAGATTCAAGAAACCGTGGACACAAGAACAGACATAACATCTCTAGCCATGATAGATAGAATCGGGTAGGTTAGTTTGTGGTCACGCCACCAGAGAACTAAATCAAAATCATCCTCATATGCAGCAATACAGACACTATCAAGATAAGCTGAGAGCTCAGACAAAGGCATAATAGAACCAGATGTGGAGGAATTAGAATCACAGAGAGCACCGGCCTGCACCCTCCAAATATCCTACCCCATGCTTGTTTTTTTACCCTGAGATGCTTGCGTGCTGTGTGTGCCTTTGTTGTCTAGTTGTACCAAATTTAGTATCATACTTGGTAAAAAAAACTTCTGCAGTTCATTTTTCACATCAGAATAATAAGCAATGTAATCTACACCAGTATTCTCTTTAAACAATGCTAAGATACTGTGTAGACCTATTAGCTTAGCCCTAGGATCAAGAACAAAAGCAATTGAATACAACATAGGTATATTCTCGCCAATGTTTAAGGTACTTAAGTTTCATAGGATACACAAATGACATTAAGATTGAATCTGATTCGGCAGCATGCAAATGACTAGCAATATCAAGAAGATGATGCAAAACAAGTGGACTAGTAGGATAATATACACGAGACAAAGCAACAATAGAGCCATAGAATACTTCAAGAAACTTAAAAATCTGCTTAGCAATATACCAATGTCTTGGTGTCAACAATTCAGATCCATATTTGGCATTAATAAACACCGAAAAAAACACTCTTGTACTCAATCAGTGTTTCAAAGACTAGGTATGTAGCATTCCATCTTACATCCATATCCAAACCAAATTTTCTAGGCCTAACACCTTGAGTAATGCAACAGTTCTTAAACATAGAAATTCTATGATTAGATGAATTTAAGAAATTAATTGAAATTCTAAAATCTTCTAAGTATGTTTTGAATCTTTTCAATCTAGATTTAACAATCAAATTGATAATGTGACAAGCACAACGCTGGTGAACAACATTGTAATTAACATTATTAGGATTAATAGGATCAACATTAGCACCCAAATATCCTCCAAAACGTAACATTCAAAGTATTCATAGCCTTAGAATTAGATGATGCATTGTCCAAAGTCACGAAAAAACCTTGTCAAGCGGACCAAACTCCTCAATAACACCAGCAATTTTTCAGAAATGTTATCACCAGTATGTTTGCAATCAATCAATCTAAAACCAATGATCTTTTTTTTCTGTAACTCCCATTCGGCAGATATATAATGAGCAACCACAAAGTAATGTAATCTTCCTTAGCGTTACTGCACCAAATGTCCGATGTAAGAGCAAATGATGAAGCACCAGAAAGCACATAATTCTTAAGCAATTTTCTACGTTCATCAAATAGCTTACCATGGTCTCTCGGTAGTACTTTCCTTAGATACTCTAGTGAAATAAGGTTATGAGCACGATGAATGTACTCCTCCCAACCATCGTGTCACCAATACTCAAAGGCAGATCAAGTCTAGCAATCAAACGACATAATTCAATTCTAGCAACATCGGGCTTGTACTCCCGTTATGCAAACCATCAGCCAAGAAGAGCAAGCCAAGACTAAACCCTAGTACACCGATCTAATTTCGCCCCTACAAGCGGTATGATATCTCTTTAAGTGACCAATACCATGAGCAGATATAGCAGTCAAAATACCTTTACAGATTTTACATCTAGCTTTAGTGCAAATCTTACTATCATTCTCAAAGATCTCATCAAAATCAGCCTAGACAGGAGATTTGCGCTTACCACTGCTGGTACTACGTACTAGTACTGTATCAAAGAACCGATGGAGTAGTGCCAGTGCTGTTGGAGCCGATCGTGGTCGCCGCCGCCCCTTCACCGACGCTGTCCATGTCCACTTTGATCGGATCCTCCTCATGGATACCGAACAAAGCAGCAGCAGCCGCCCGGAGGTCGTCATCGTTCTCGCCCTCGGGAGCCATGCCCGGCAGCTACATGAGGTCATCCTCAGCCTCAGCCATCGGACTGCCCTCTCCAAAGATCGTTCCTCAATGGTGCGGTGGTCTGCCGAAGCTCGCTTCTAAGCCATAGCTAGATGACGATGCATCAGCCTACCGAATTGCCAACGTAAATAAAAACAATGAAGAAGCAGCTTAGATATGGAAGGGAAGGGAAGGCGATTAAGGTTAGGGTTAGTCTTAGGGTTAGGGTTAGCGCACCAGTACAACCAGAGCCCGGTGCCAGAGATGAGGACGAAGAACACCAATTCCCCCCGAATATGATAGCAAAGGACGGCGAACGGCGGAGGAAAAGGCAAGAACACGGACTCACATGACCTAGGCGAGAGGGCAAAGGGAGATGAGAGAGAGGAAGGAGAGCAAGGAGGACAGAGGAGCAAAAGTGAGAGCCTAGCCGGCGGATCGAGTTCACCGGAGTCGAAGTCAAAGGCGGAGACACAGTCGCGGCGTCGGAGATCGAGAAGGCGAAGCGAGATCCCGAGAGCAGAGCGGTGGCGGTGGGATTTACGGTTAGCGAGTGGAGGCGGAGTGGGGAATGAGGTGGGGGAGGCTGCGTCGCCCTGTATATATATGAGGGCGGCATCGCAGGTGACCGTTGTGCTGCCGTTGCTGGGCAGACTTCACGGGCCGCCTCGTGCCTCCCCTGTATTTGCCGTGCCGGGCCGTGCTGGCCCACGGGCTAGGGGCGGCCCAAGCACGGCCTGTGAAGCGTGCCGTGCCGGGTCGGGTTCGTGTCGTTCCAAAAAACCGGGTCGTGGGCCGTGCCTCGTGCTGCATGGAAAATTATAGGGGGGCTCGGGGAAGGAAAAGTTTCTGGCTTTCAGTCTTGTGACATTAATTAACAACATTGTAGTACTTGTCATGCATCCATCGTCAGCCTTATTCCTTGCTGACCAAAATGGATTAATAATAACATAGTAGTATTCCACAGGATGGTGGAAAATTATGACAACGAGTTTAAAAGAGGGATTTATTCGGAAGAGGCAGAAATCTTTGTTTTCATGGGGCGTCAAAAATGGATCCAGACGGGCATGTCCCGGGTACAAAGATGTGTTCTTGGTATGGTGCTAGTACCCAAGTCTATTATGCTCATCTGCCTTGCAGCGTTGTCCTTCAATGTTATGCCCTTTGTGAGCCTCGGGATCTCAGTGTGGCGTCTTGTACGACGAGATTATGGCAATGCCGGTGGGGATGCTACCAACACAGCAAAACTGAACGGTGCACTGGATATCTTCTATGCTCTTGTTCTGTTCCAGAGTTTACTCGTCTTATACTGGGTTACCCTTGATGTGTCATTGAAGTTGACACTTCCGGATGTAGCACGAGTGACAAGCAAACAATACAATGGTGAAAAATGGAGTTCAAAACTGGTTACCATGTACTGTTCGGAAACAGAAAGGAAGTTTAAGATGGATGGGGAGCTGCCCAGCCCTTTGAACTTGATCACATACGGCATTGAGTTGCTCCAGTCTGCATCTGGGGATGATAACCATCGCTGGGGAGCAAGGGTATTGGACAAGCTCTCTGATGATGAGGATACATCGTTTGTACTGTCTTCAAGGCTCTCTATTCAGAATCTTATGGGCATGATTGGTCCAAGAGCCACAACAGAAAACATGGAGAGCAGGGACCGCGCCGCAAGGATTGTAGCGCGCCTTGCTGGTGACCTTCATATAACACACTTCCCGGGTACACTACAATGCATTTGTTCCCTACTTGAATCCTGCTGTAAGCCACAAGTTCACTCACCATCGCCAAATCCTGACAACACAGACCAAACTGATGAGGAACAAGCAGTTGCCAGCTCACCATCTGCCGGGTTAACCAATGGGCAAAGAACAACTTACCTTCAAAGGGTTAAGAAAAATCTGAAAATTCTTCAAGAAAACAACAAAATAAAACAAGACGTGAGGGAATATTCTGAGCCTAAGTACCACCACCACTACAAATCCATGGGAGCCAAAGAGCTGGTGTCTCAAGGCCTCCTGATTCTTGAGAGGCTCACACAAGATGAAGGCAACTGTACAGTGATAAGCGAAGACCAAAGGCTACTATCTAAGATCACAGCACCACTGAGAAGCCATGATATCCTCAGCAAGTTGCATGACAACAGAATGGTTCAAGTGCTAAACAAGGTACTCACAGTGATGAGCAGGCTACTTACCAGTCCTGGAGATGGTGCCACACGGCTGCACCAAGAGCTGGCCAGTAACACAGAAGTTGTCAGCAATCTGATGAGTATTTTGGAGACTTACAGTGACAACAAAGGTGCCCAAGAACTGCATGAACAAGCCCTGGATATCCTGGCAGAGTTAGCATTTGATGATTCTTTTCAAGAACTGGATTTTAACAAATTTTTCTAGACCCTGCTATGTATCTTCATTGTGGAAGATGCCAACAATACAACACTGCAAGGGACCAACAATACTACAGCGCAAGTGGAGAAAACAGACGACATGTACAGAGAAAGCTACAAGACTGGGGAAGAGCAGCGCAAGCACTGGCCAGATTGCTTTCCCTTGGCACCGCAAGATGTATACTTTCCAAACAAATGATGATCAACATATTGACCACGGTAACTCACAATCTCTCTGCTTTATATCTCATTTCCAGGTTCTCAGATGTTAGTTAAGCCATACATATCACTTACCTACCCTTGTTACCCAGTTTCTCAGTTGTATCATGAATACCCATCGTAGCTACTAACTGGTACTTTTTGTTTTTTGACCGAACTAACTGGTACTTGCTTTTTTTGGCCCTTTTTTCTTTGAACTTGCCTATTTGACCTCCAAATGAAACTTTCTTTCTCCTTTGGCCTTCCGTCAATTTTAGCAAGGTAACGGTGTTAAGTGACACCTAAAAAGACCATTTTACCCCTGTCTAAAAAATAAAAAAAAACAGAGTCCAAACTTAAGATATTAAAAATAGATTGCTACTAAGTTGGAGGGAGTTGAGAATGATTTGAGTTGGGCATGAGATGTCTCCAAAAATTATTAGGGGAATTTTTGGAGAGGGAAAAGAGAATTGCTACGGGTTTGTGCACCCCGACACGAAACCCTAACTCAACTACAAAATTCCAACAATCTCCTACAATCAATTCTATATGAATGCAACGTTTGCTTAGTGGGTCCACCTACGTTTGACCTAGCAGCTACATGCTTCACACATTGCAAGAAAAAATTTTAAAAGTTCGTATGTTTGACTTCTCCAAAATTCGGGTTGTTACAGAGACCAACCTAAGAAGCCATTGGAGAAACATCATCCTCTCTTCCCCATGTAATCATTATTTATTGTAATTGTAAACCTGAACATCTGTGAAAGGCCCGGCCTTCCACCGTCTAGCGGGCCCCCTTTGATATTTGTTGAATGGATTTGCAGGTGGGGATTGTGTTTCCCCCGTAATTGCCGTCAAAAAATAGAGTTTCATGACTTCGCAAAAAAAAATAGAGTTTCATGCACTTGAAACTATGATGTGTTATGAAGAGAGAGATACTTATACTTTCATTAGAGAGAGCTTCCAAACTATGATGTGTTGGAAACTGTGTGTGTGACATAAAATCCTTCATTGAGACTAGTCTTAGAGCATATCTAGTCATCTTAATTTGTACAACTGCGCCAACATGTCGGAGTAAGCCAGGTAGAGTGGAGAAGGTGCCAGAGTTTGAGACACGGGAGCAACAACAGATATGCGGATCTGCTCTGAGTACGTGATCGGTGAATAAATCTCCTAGTTGCAAATCGTTCTGGTAATGAAGCGCGTAGTCTGGTAAACAAGCTGAACGGCGGACTTAACTATATTTAATGCAGTAATTTGTGGACCCCCGCTAAGCATATCTTGAGCCTTGAGCTTGTTTATTTTTGAATTTTAGCACAATCTCCAAGCCTTGAGCCTTGAGCTTGTTTATTTTGAATGTTTGTACGACGGTTGTGCCGGCCAACTGATCGATGACATAAAAAAAACAAGGCACGCGCGTATAAAAAAAACATGCGCGTATACTACTAATTGTCATGCGACCCATCGCAAGACCCGGAGCGGTCAACACATGGGTTTGCGCTCATCTTGAGATGAGAGCGGGGAGTGTGTGGTTTCCTTTTCCTTATTGTCTGTTAATTACTACTGAGCAGACCGTGTGCCGGATCGAGTTGGACCCTGACATTCCGCTCGCCGGAGCCCGGACTGGCCTCTCTTCTCTTAGCTGCCGGTGAGCATGGAAAGGACGGCGGCGTCGAAAGGCCGGAGGAGCTGATCAATCTCTACGTGAGGCTTATGACGGCTACAGGCAACATAACAAGCGGCGCTGGGACGCTGGCATTGTTGTGGTCCACCGTTGTCCTCCTAGGCGGCTTCGTCTCTGTTCTGGAGATAAAGGAGTTTTGGATTCTCACTGGGCTCAGCTTCCTAATGGCGTCCAGGTATGTACCAAATAGCTCAAGCGCTAGCTAGTACGTGGTGGACTCATCACCTTACCACTCTTAGTTTGCTTTGGTGTTTCTTCTCATGTCCATGCATCTCTGGAACGAGAACACCTATAGCTGCTCTTAAATTCCTTTGGCCTTTCTTCTCATCCTATCAGTTCTATTTAGTTTTTCCGGCCTTGTAATACTATTTTTTTTAGAGGTACCTTGTAATAATACTATCATTGCATAATATCACACCTAGTTGTAATACTATCATTGTTTATGCTTTCTCGCAACACAGGATGGTGGAAAATTATGACAACGAGTTTAATAGAGGGATTTATTCGGAAGAGGCAAAAATTTTTGTTTTCATCGGGCGTCAGAAATGGATCCGGGAGGACATGTCTCTGATTCAAAGAATTTTTTTTGGTATGGTGCTAGTACCCAAGTCTATTATGCTCTTGTGTTTGATTGCGTTCTCCTTCAATGTTATGCCGTTTGTGAGCCTCGGGATCTCAGTGTGGCGTCTTGTACGACAAGATTATGGCAATGCCGGTGGGGATGTTACCAACACTGCAAAACTGAAGGGTGCACTGGACATCTTCTATGCTCTTGTTCTGTTCCAGAGTTTACTCGTCTTATACTGGGTTACCCTTTATGTGTCCTTAAAGTTGTTACTTCCGGATGTTGCGCGAGTGACAAGGAAACAATGCAATGGTGAAAAATGGAGTTCAAAACTGGTTACCATGTACTGTTCGGAAACAAAAAGGAAGTTTAAGAAGGATGGGGAGCTGCCCAGCCGTTGGAACTTGATCACATACGGCATTGAGTTGCTCCAGTCTGCATCTGGGGATGATAACCATCGCTGGGGAGCAAGGGTATTGGACAAGCTCTCTGATGATGAGGATACATTGTTTGTAAAGCAGGAGCTACTGTCTTCAAGGCTCTCTATTCAGAATCTTATGTGCATGATTGGTACAAGAGCCACACAAGAAAACATGGAGAACAGAGAGCGCGCCGCAAGGATTGTAGCACGCCTTGCTAGTGACCTTCATATAACACACTTCCCGGGTACACTACAATGCATTTGTTCACTACTTGAAAGCGTTTGTAAGCCACAAGTTCACTCTCCATCGAGAAATCATGACAACACAGACCAAGCTGATGAGGAACAATCAGTCGTCAGCTCATCATCTGACGGATTAGAGAATGCAACTTACTTTGAAAGGATTTTGAAAGATTATCAAGAAAACAACAAAGTAATACAAGAGGCGAGGGAATATTCTGAGCTTAAGTACCGCCACCACTATAAATCCATGGGAGCCAAAGAGCTGGTTTCTCAAGGCCTCCTGATTCTTGAGAGGCTCACACAAGATGAATGCAACTGTTCAGTGATAAGCAAAGACCAAAAGCTACTATCTAAGATCACAGCACCACTTAGAAGCCATGATATCCTCGGCAAGCTGCATGACAACACAATGGTTCGAGTGCTAAACAAGGCACTCACAGTGCTGAACAGGTTACTTACCAGTCCTGGAGATGGTGCCACAAGGCTGCACCAAGAGCTGGCCAGTAACACACAAGTTGTCAGCAATCTGATGGGTATTTTGGAGACTTACAGTGTTAAGAAAGGTGCCCAAGAACTGCATGAACAAGCCCTGGATATCCTGGCAGAGTTAGCATTTGATGATTCTTTTCAAGAACTGGATTTTAACAAATTTTTCAAGACCCTGCTATGTATCTTCATTGAGGAAGATGTCAACAATACTACGGTGCAAGAGGCCAACAATACTACAGCGCAAGTGGAGCAAGCAGACGACAAAGAGAAAGCTACAAGACTGAGGGGAAGAGCAGCGCAAGCACTGGCCAGATTGCTTTCCCTTGGCACCGCAAGATGTATACTTTCCAAACAAATGATGATCAACATATTGACCACGGTAACTCACTATCTCTCTGCTTTATATCTCATTTCCAGGTTCTCAGATGTTAGTTAAGCCATACATATCACTTACCTACCCTTGTTACCCACTCAGTTGTATCATGAATACCCATCGTAGCTACTAACTGGTACTCTTTGTTTTTTGACCGAACTAACTGGTACTTGCTTTACACACACATACAAAATTGCGATGGTCAAGATCATACCATTGCTGATCCTTTGTGTTGAATTTTGTTTGTTGCAGGTGCTCAATGAAATATCATCTAGTAAAATGGGAACAGCTGCAGATACATCCATTGGAAACAATAGTCGTGCACTAGAGATTACTATTGTAGGAAGCCAGCCCCTAGAAAAAGCTGCCGCTGACAATGTACAGCAATCTGAAGAAAGGAAATTTATGTCAGCCATGTTATCCCTGGCCGTGGTGATATACAACCAAAATGTGATCAGTAGAGAAGATTTTGCTTATTGTGCCACACCTGAAGATGATGAAGCTCTGGCAACGAAGCTCAAGGAAATACTAGAAGCAATAAACAAGAACAGCACCGCTGAGTGTTTGAGAATAGTGAAGCTCATCTGCCAGGTGGTTATAGCCATGATTAAAGTGAAGCCCAACTGCATCCAAATTTTCAATGGACACGGTTTCAAGGAAGCACTTGCTGAGGCGTTGGAAACCATGTCGGAGTTAGATGACTGCTTGCTCTTTGGTGGGAATGACCGTGAGGTGATCAAGCCTGTGAGGTCTCTCGCTTCTCTTGTCAGGGAAGCACAGGAACTCCTGCAGACAGCATAAAAACAGGGTAACTATAGTCTCTGCATGATTAAGGAGACATGCATCGTTGAGTATACTATCAGTACCAAGAAGTATACCTCTGAATGGACTGAATCGTGTGTTTGTGGCTATTTGTGTGAGAAAAGAAAATGTTGTGTTTTCATATTCTTGTTTCAGATCTAAGGATCTGCTATTCATGTTGACAATCTGTTCTTGTTTGAGGACTAGTAAGGATCTGCAATTCATATTGACAGCATTAGTATCCTTTCTGATCCAAGTGATGTATACCCAACAGCGGTAGCATGTCTTGTAGTTGAAGAGCTTTAGATTTGGTGGTCTCTGCACAAGTACTACTCAGTAGTTAAGCACTTCATCGAAAAATAAAATCTTGTGTTTTATGTTCTTGTTTCAGAATGTGATGCAATTTCCTTTTGTGAATAACAAAAGGAATGATCTGTTCATGTTGAAAAAGGCGACATGTAATTCAGAATGTTTCAGAATGTGAATACAGGAATACCAGGATTTGTTATTCATGTTGACAATCTGTTCTTGTTTGAGAACTAGTAAGGATCTGCAATTCATGTTAACAGCATTAGTGTCCCTTCTGATCCAAGCGATATATCCAACAGCGGTAGCAAAATTTGATGACCATCTCTGCACAAGTACTACTCACCGGTTGAGCATTTCGTCGAACACCTCGTTGTCCAAACCCATGGTGGCAGACATGGACGCTCCTACACCACGCCTGGCACCACGAGCAGCGATCCGATCAAATCAGGTGCCTCAGCATCGGCAGGAGCACAGCCCATCCATGGCGGTCACAAGCAAACCCGCTCCTGCTCCGCGTGTGCTGTGCGGCGTGGCGGCGGCGTGCAGCCTCGGGCGCCCTGCACACCATGTTTCGTCTCGTGGTCAGACTCAAATCGATGGGCGGCTGGCGGGGTCGGTGGCTGCCCTCCCTACTTCGCTACCAGGCCGTGGGCCGTGGGCTGTGGGTTGTGGGCCGTGGGCTGTGGGCTTTGGGCCGTGGGTCTCCGCCGTCACCCTCCCTCACCGGCACGCTCACGGACTGACGCCCCCCCCCTCCCCTGTTCCCCTTCCCCTTCCCCTGCAACTGCAATGGCGAGAGCACCATAGACTGACCTAGATCTCCCCATCCCGTCCCCACACTCGATGGAGCTGGGCAGCGGCGGCAATGGCGAGAGCGCCGCGACGCTCTCCACAGGGGAGGACCGGCTCAGCGCGCTCCCCTAACGACGTGCTCGTCCTCATCCTCCTCAAGCTCAACAACACCTGCGCCGCCGCGCAAACCAGCGTCCTCTCCCGCTCCTGGCGGCGCATCTGGGCGCTCCTCCCGGCGCTCGACTTCGACGGAAGCATGGAGCCAGGCCGGCTGCGCGACGCGCTCGACGGCCACAAGGTGCCCGTCCGCAGCCTCCTGGTCGGGGCCCCCGGCGCCGCCGCCGAGTCCCTAGGTGTCTGGCTCCCTGCCGCCGCGCGCCGCGTCTCCGGCGATATCGGCCTTTACAGATACGTGCGGGTCTCGGAGGAGGAGGAGGACGGCGAGACCCCTCCTCTGAGAGGTGTCTTTGAGCCCCCTGCTTCCAGAAGGCTACCTCAATCAAGCTCTTCCTCAGCTTGCACGGCCTCGCCGTGCCTCGTGCCGGCGTCTTCGCTCGGCTCACCGACCTGCACCTGTACCGCGTCTGGTTGCACGGCCCGGGAGAGCTGGGCGACGCCGTGTCCTCGCCGTGGTGCCCGTGCCTGCAGAGGCTGATCCTCAACGACGCCCGGGGGATAGCCCATCTCGCCATACGTTCCGAGACCCTGCTGGAGGTGGAGCTCAGGAACCTGCGCACCTTGTCTCGGCTCACCGTTGCGGCGCCGGCACTCAAGAAGTTGACTGTGGTGCTGTGTTTTTTCAAGAATCGACCGGTCGCCGACATCTCGGCCCCTATGCTGATGGATCTTGATTTGGGTGATGAATATGATCCCAGCTCTGTGCACCTTGGCAAGATGCCACATCTCCGGTCGCTGGGCACTCCCTCTTATCTTGTTTATGGAAACTATGCCTTCATAGACAATCAATTTTGGTTAAAGTCTCTTGCAGCGCTTTGAGGGCATCCAGACTCTTTCCCTAACGCTCATGTATCTGCGGGTGAGTTCTTACTTCTGTTGTTTCATTATCTGGAATTATTATGCCATCTTTGTACCGCACAATGCTAGTCTATGCATCCAAAGTTCTTATGTGACATGCTGTCTAAGAATTGTCCTAGGATGGCTACCCCACATTATTAAAGTTTGCTCAATAATCCTTTTTTGTAAATAACAACTTGCACAATATCCTTAGGCTTGAGAGGACATATAAAAGCAAGTAAATAAAGTACTCTAGGCGTATTGCTTATGAGTCTGTCTAGGATAAATTGGATAAATTGATAAAATATGTTGGTCTGTACATTGAACCAAATGGCCTACTTAACTTGATGTTTTATTTCCAATATTTGAGTTTTTTATCAAATTGTCTAGATGATGGTGATGCCAGCAAACCACCATAGAAAGAAACCATCACATGTTTTGGTTTGCTCAGGTCTCTTGCATCATTGCTGATCCCACTCATTAATTACTACTGTATTACTATTTTCCATGCATCTTCAAGAAACATGAAATCCAAATCATTCCAAAATGAACTTTTTACCTTAACACCTGCTTTGTGTATGCTCACAATAATCACTGAAATAGCTTTGTTTTTAATTCTCTTTATAACTGTCATATGACCTCCTTTGTTTTACTTCCCATGGACATGTAGAATATAGAGAACTGTCAATACATGATGGAAGACTTGACAGTGCTTCCGGACATTACATTTTTGCGCCTGGGGATAGCTTCAAATGGACATGCCTTTGAGGCCAGCGCATTCCATGTTCTCAGATTATGTACTGGTATAAGAAGGTTGCAATTTAGCTTAAAGGTAAAGCTATTCTTTGTTTACCTTAATTATACTCCCTCCAGAGTCCAGACACAGAAAAAAGTAGCATTCTTGTCCCTAAAGTCATCTTTGACAATTAGTTTGTATTGAAGTATATATGTGAAAAGCCAAATTAAATTTAAACACTATGATTTATGAAACTAATTTTCATGGTACATTAATGCGTGTTGTTCTTATCAAAAATCATGTTTTGTATTTTGTTAGACATGGTCGAGAAAACACTACCTTTCTTACTGGAGTAATTATTTAAGTTGCTCTGAAAGTAATGGGAAAATACCTGCATTTGCACTGTTTTTGGCATTCCAAGGCTTGTGTGTGGCAGGTGTAATAGTTTAACTTCGATGGTATACTATTTGGGCTGTGAAAAGTTGTTGTCTTTCTAATTTATTGTTTGCTTGTTGGAAATATATGGCTGTGGTGACTCGTTGGATGGCACTAAAGCATATCAATCTTGGTAACATATAGATAATAGTTAGGAAATAGTGTGGTAGTGAACAGAGCATTGAAGGAGTCAATGATCTAGGTATTTTTTTAGTGTTAGCTGGAATTTTCTATGATTTTACAACAGAAATTATGCTCTTGTGTGCTACCTTCCTGCTTAATAAAAAGTTGATGAATTATTTTTAGTTGTTGGCTCACCTCAAAAAGTGTTCAGGAATCTGACCATTTACTCTCTCCTGTTTGTCATCCGATCATCAATTAATTTATTAAGTACTTCCTTGTGTCAGGTCCGAACAGTTGTATGCTCATCAGATTGCATATGTGATGATCAGCCAGCAGACTGGGAAACCGACGAACTCTTGTTGAATCACCTTAAAGAAGTAGAAATCACTGGATGGACAGGAACAGAACATGAAGTTGCTTTTATCAAACGACTTTTCAATTGGGGACAAGGCTTAAAGAGATGACAGTAAATTTCGATTTTACAATCTCTGAAATCAAGGCAAAAGAGTTGTACCAAGTATTTCAGAGTTTCTGTAGGCCAGGTGTATGCACGAAATTCAACGTATATCAGATGCATAGGGGGATGGTGTTATATGCACCTGAGTACTAGCACACCATGTTGTCACTGTAGGCACTTTTTTATGGTTTATGGTTTCTTGTTATGAACCGTACTGTATGAGAACATCAAAATGCTATCTTAAAGGAAAAGTGTTGAGGGCCATTATAGTTTGTAGTCTGTTTATGGAAGTTTGAAGCCTTTTTTTTTTTTTCAAGCTGGAAGTGTATAAGAACCAAACATAGGGTCGCTAATTTGATATTCCCTCCATCCAAGACGGTGGTTTTGGAAGTGGATGAGGAGACCAAGGAGAATGTCAAAAGACTGCGCTCGATGAATGTGTAAGCGTGCCTGGCCCAAGATAGGCAATGATTGCTATTTTAGGACAAACTTCTAGCGCTTGGATGACAATTAAGCTGCTATTTTGGGACAAACTTCTGGCGCTTGGATGACAATTAAAACTAAGGGAATCTGATCATAAGGGAGAATTTCGGCGACCTCGGCGACCTCGTCGCCGCCATCCTGGGGTTCCTCTCCGTCGTCGCCACACACACGTCATCCCGCAGGAGCTCTCCCCCGTGACTCAGCTGGGCGCCCGTCTTCGAGCTCCTCGCCGACGGACATGGCCACCCCAAGCTCCTCTTCCTCCATGGACACCACCACGCCTCCCTCTAGCCTCACGCCAACGACACCTTCCTCGAGGCGCACACCGCCCGGGATCCGCTCTCGTATCTAGTGGTAATAAGTTTTTTTTTCTTTCTCTCCTCTTTCCCTCTATCATCATCATATCTAAAGTCAAAATAGGATCTACTTTTATTTCCTGATGTGGACTGAACAACGCAAATTTGTTTTAACTTGTGCATCCCATGTTTGATTTGATCAAATGCATTTGTATTTCGAATCCTGGTTTTCGTTTGGACTTTTTTTTTCCCGCGCATTGCCGCGGGTATGAAGAATGAATATAAATAGGTTAAGCTAAAGTAGAGAAAAATTATCATACATATTTTGCTGTTGCGCTAAATGAATGGCTACTGGTATATATCTTTTCAATGTAAATGACTCAGCTAAGTAATTGGGGAAGTAAACTGAAAAATATCATTACTCTTTCTATCAAGTCTCACTGCAGTCAGTCTGGTACCCGCAACATGAGCCATCGTATAATAATTATACTTCGTACCACATCATGTCGTCCTACAAAATTGAGAGATATGAAGTCAAGAGCACTATCTCTGAAGCCCTGAAACTCAATTGTGGACATTGAAGCTCTAGAAACGTGCAAACTCTGAAACTCAATTGTGGACATTGAAGCTCTAGAAAACGTGCAAACTCTCGAAACTCAATTCTACAATGAAGCTCTGTAGCTTGCGGACTGAAACCGAGATTTGAATCCTTCTCTCCAAACCGGATGCACATGCAAATACCTTTAGGTAGTGACTCGAATCCAATGCATACTTTGGACATTTCAGATTCGGATGGGAAAAATGAGATCGAATTTTCAGGAAAATAGGTTCAGATCACCATCCTAAGAAGATGCATATCTATGCGATTTACATCTGCATATCAATAAAAAAGCAAAGAACGTGCTTTCGAGCAGCTGCGCCGCCGTGGCACGCGTTGCCGGGCACCGTTCTGCACCCGCCCAGAAAGTCCTTGGCGTCGGCGGACAGCCACCGGGGCACCTTGGACACGGCGTCCGTGTACCCTATGAGACGCACCTGCCAAGGGCGAGCACATCGCCCACGCCAGTCTGGTAAGTAATTGGGGAAGTAAACTGAAAAATTGAGAGCCCGTGGCCATCTTGATGACGGTACACCCGAGCGCCCAGGCGTAGGCGGGTGGTCCATGCGCCTCGCGCGCCCCTCCGGCACCATGAGCGCGGGGTGCCGGCGATCGGCCCGCCAGCGGACGCCTATCTCGCACACCCCGGTCGGCGAGCTTTGGGCGGCCGTCCACCGCCGATGACAGCGTTCAGCGGCTTGGCGTCGCTGTGCATGATCCCTGGCCCGTGGACATACGCGAGGCCAGCGGCGGCGTCGGCCACAGACGTCGCGACGTGGCGCTCCACCGAACCCGCGACCGCCATTCCGGCCGGCGTCGGCCAGCGATCCTCTGACGCGAACTCGGCGAAGAGGTTGTCGCAGCGCCGTCGCGCTACCCGATGCGAGGGCTCGAGCACCGTGAAGTCCATCGACCACCACGCTCCCCGATGCACGAGTGCGGTTCTTGCGGCGGCGCTGGCGACGGTGCGGATGAAGGGCTTTGGCGGCGCCGCATCTAGGCCCATCCGCCCCCCGACGCCGTGGAGTGGGATCGATGGTGGCCGCACCACCATCCTCGAGGCCACCGCGCGTGCACATGCGCACGAGGGGCCTCGTGGGTTTCAGCGCTAGGCGCGGCTGCTTTATAGCCGGCAACGGGAGGGGAAGAGGCCGCCGCGCGGGAGGGAAGGACACCGGTGGATGAGACGTCGTGATCTTTGGTGGACGGGCCCGGGAGGAGGGCGGTCGCCGGGGAAAGAATTCAGTGGCTCGACGACCGAATTGCTATGTTTCAGTTACCGGTGCTATGCACCAATGAGAGGCCGAGAATTCCAAGATTGGTAGTGGGAGCTCCTATATAGGAGTTTTAGATAGGAGTTCTCACTTCTCTTATCTGGATAGAATTATGCAATTGCCATTCTTGGTTCTTATGTGACGTTGTGACATGCTGACTAGTCCTAGGCTACCCCATTATAACTAAAGTTTGCTAAATAGGCCTTTTGTACATAAAAACTTACACAATGTCCTAACTGATAAGGCTTGAGGAGACTTGTAAAAGCAAGAAATAAAGTACTTCAGTCATATTAAACACATGAGTCTTTCGTTAGGATATAACAAAATTGATGTGAATTGTACACTGACCCAAATAATGGCTTAGTTAAAATAATGTTTTATACCACTGATTTGACTCTTTGTTCATTTTATCTTGATGATAATATGATATCAGCAAACCGCCATAGGGAAAAATCTTCTAATGGTTTGGTTTGTTCATGTCCCTCCAACTTTGCTGAGCACACTCAATCTATCACTCACTGTTGTTGAATATATCTTGAAGAAACATGAGATCCAAAATATTTTTCTATAAAATGCAATGCAGTCTATTAAGTAACTCTATATGGCTGGGCTTTGAGTAAGAAATACATAATGTATTTGTTAGCTTTATTATAGCGACCCCTTGGTGCTGGCTCACAACAATGGCCAGCTATCAACAATCACTTAAATAACTAAGTTCCATTCTCTTTCTAACTGTCACAACACACAGGATACAAAGTATTATTATTATCAATACATGAGGCCTGAGGAAGCATGGTTATACTAGTAACACATAGCACACTATTCCATGTTCTCAGATTATGTACTGGTATAAGAAGGTTGATGCTACAATCTGTTACTAGTAACTCAGAGGTAAAGCTATTCTTTGTTTACCTAATACTCCTTCCACACACTGAAAAAAGGGTAGTGATATAATCCCAAAAAGGCGTCCTTGAAAATTATTTTTTTAATAAAATATATGTCAAAATACATATTCAATCGAAGAATTATTAAACTATTTTTCAAGGTAGACCGACCATGCTGCTGTTTTTTGTGGAAAAGCATATGTTTGTAACTTTGTATTGAGTTAGACATGGTACTGAAAAGGATAAAACACTTGTTTTTGTTTGGAGTTAGTATATTTAAGTTGTAAGTAATGTGAAGAAAACTGCATTTGTATTTTTTTAGCATGCCAAGGCTTATGTGTGGAGTGTGGTAGATATATGGTTTATTTGATATCCAAATTATGTCACTGTAGCCTATAGATTTACTGAATGGTACTATTTTTCTGCTGTAAATAGTGCTCTCTTTCTAAGTTATTGTTTTCCTGTTTCAAATATATGGTAGTTGTGAGCTGTTCGATGGCACTAGGCAGATCGACTTTGGTAATAATATAGATAAGAATTAGGAAATAGCCTATAGATTTTACTGAATGTATTGTTATTCAGTAAATAGTTGCTCTCTCTAAGCAATTGTTAGCCTGTTTGAATATATTATATGTGGCAATGATGAGTCATTGGATGTTACTAGGCAGATCGACCTTTGTAATTGTAATATAGATAAGAGTTGGGAAGTGAAATTTCTGTGGACAAGAAGTTGAAGGAGTCATTGGTCTGGGTATGTTCATTTGAAAAAAAATGAAAAAGGGTTATGTAATTCCATTCAGAACCCATGCACTAAGCTTGATTCAAAATCTCCTTAAATTTATGTGATTAATAGCATGTTAGTATTACCTGGCGTTTTCTTTGGTTTTATAACATAAATTATGTTCTTGTTTGTTATCTCCTCTCGAAATAGAAAATTATATTGCTGCACAATCAGTTTCTAGTCTGAATTATTTTTGTAGTTGTTGCTGTCAGCACATTCACAGTTTGACACAACTCAAAAGTAAGCAGGAATCTAGCAATTTGCCTATTATCTCCTTTTGCCATTCAGTCGACAATTAATATTATTAATACTTCCTTGTGTCAGGTCCAAACCGTATGCTCAGGGGATTGCTTGTGTAATCAGCCAGCAGACTGGGAAACCAAGGAACTCTTGTTGAATCACCTTGAAGAAGTTGAATTCGATGGATTCGGAGGATTTAAACATGAATTTGCTTTTGACAAACGAGTTTTCAATTGGGTGACAAAGCTTAAAGAGATGACAGTAACTTTCCATTTCTCAGTTTCTGAAATAGAGGCCAAGGAGCTGTACAAAGAATTTCAGATTTTCTCTAGGCCCGGAGTATGCATGAAATTTTATAGATATCATAACTCTAGTAAGGTGCTATATGCACCCAAGGACTAGCGCACCAGGTTCACTTTAGGCTTTTGTTTGTTTATTTATGTTTCCTTGTTATGAACCGTACTATATGACAGCATCAAAATAGCTTAAAAGACTGTTAAGATTTTGTAGTTTTCATTCACAAGCTGGAAGTGTATAAGATCCTATCATAGTCATAAGTTGTTAAGCGATTTTATGAACCTGCTTTTGCTAGCCACTGCAATTTTACCTGTGTAAACAAATCACATGGTAGTAATTTGAACATGGACAACTATCTCTCTTAACTGTAAAGATGCAAAATTTGGCATCTTGTCTGTTGTTTTCACTTGCTGAGACACAGTTTAGTTTTTGACTAATTATATATAAACAACATTAATATGTACTACCTTGGTTCAGATTTATAAGTCGTTCTAGCAACTGACAGCACCAAGCCAAAACGGCTTAAAAAAAATGGAGGGAGTATTGTACATAATTAGGAAAGATCTTTCAATCTAGTTTTTAATAAATTTATTAGGAGATATATTTTGTATGTATTTTTATAAATAAATTGACTCAAACTTGTCACTCATACATCAACGTGACAATTATTTACGAATGGAGAGAGTACATTTACAAGCCAGTAGTGGGCCAACCTGTCACATTGGAGATAAAATTGAATAATGCTGTGACATTGGATCAAAACGAACAAGCAATCTCAGTTTCTCACGGTAATTTTCAGAACACGGAAAATGATCTCTCACGGTAGGGATAAAACGAAAATGATAATCTCCGTTTTTCGAGATCGTTTTCGAGTTTTTTTTCGACTTTTGGCCTAAACGAAAATGGTAGTGATAACCGAAAAAATGAAAATGATAATAGTAAATATATTTGAAAGTGAAAGCGAAAATGATTTAGCCCTCTTCCGATCGTTTTTCGAAAATTTTCGTATTTAACTGGTAATTTACCATCGGTAATTACCGATACAAAACATATGCACAGGCTAACATGCGAGTACATAAGGTAATTTTTCTTTTGGAAAGGAACTATTAGGTAGTGTTCATTCGTATATAGAAACAAGAATATTCATTTGTATAGAAATAAGCATGCAAGGAGCCAATCGGCCAACAAGGCAACAAGCCAACAAGGCAAGCCAACAATCACTTACTTTACTTACGTACTTCAAGTGCAAAGCCAGTCACCACATACCTGACACCAACAAGAACAGGAGTACAGAACAGATAAATCGAGTTATATGGATCTTCTCATGTTCTATGGTTCAGCATGTTTATCGTTTTTGAGGATATCGTTTCTACGGAGTTCCGATCGTTATCGATGTATTTTCCGATCGACTAATATTGATTTGAAAATTACCGGAATATCGGCACCGTATTCGTTTCCGATGATATCGTATCGATTTCATTTTCGAGAAAAAAAATGAAAGCGAAAATGGTTTGGCCTCCTATCAATCGTTTCCGATAGTTTTCATCCCTCTCTCACGGTAATTTTCAGAACACGCAAAATGATCTCTCACGGTAATTTTCAGAACGGGCGATGTTTTGGGGAAAAAAAATAAGAGGAAATGAATGGGCCGTGGGCCGTGGGCCGCAATCCCAGCTGAAGGAGTTGAAGGCACGTCTTCTTCGCCGCCAGGCCAACCAAAGCAACGTCTCGATGGAGCTGGGTGGCGGCGGCGGCGGCGGCGAGAGCGTGACCTGAATCCCCAAATCCCATCTCCAATTTCCACCGCGAAATGGTGGCGGCCGTGACCTAAATCCCGTCCCCCGTCCCCGGCCATTCACGATGGAGCTGGGTGGCGGCGGCGAGAGCGCCGCCAGGTCCTCCGACGATGCCGCCGCAACAGCCGCAGGTGAGGACCGGCTCAGCGCACTCCCCGACGACGTCCTCGTCCTCATCCTCCTCAAGCTCGACACCTGCAAAGCCGCCCAGACCCGCGTCCTCTCCCACCGCTGGCGCCGCATCTGGGCACTCCTCCCGAAGCTCTGCTTCACTCCCCCACCTGAGCCCCACCGGTTGCGCGACTTACTCGACGCACATGAGGTGCTCGTCCGCACCCTCTTCGTCCGCGCCTATGGCGCCACCCCTGGGTCTCTGGCGGTATGGCTCCCTGCTGCTGCGCGCCGCGTCTCCGGTGGGCTAATGCTTCTCTGCCTAGGAAAGTCACACGATGAGGAGGGGCCCAGGCAGGCGGCGCCTTTGAGCTCCTGCCTGGGGCACGCCACGGTGGTCAAACTCAACCTAGGATTCCTCGGCCTCGCCATGCCGCCCGCCGGCGTCTTCTCTCGGCTCACCGTGTTTTCCCTGGCTTGCGTGCGGCTCCATGGCCCGGGCTTACTGGGCGATGCTGTTTCCTGGCCGCGATGCCCGTGCTTGCAGAAGCTCACCGTCTCTGACGCCAGCGGCCTGGACAACCTCACCATCCAGTCCAATTCTCTCCGTCAAGTGCAGCTTATTATTGTGCAAGGCTTGCGACAGCTCAACATTGTGGCACCGGCTCTTGAGGAATTGAATGTTGAGCGATGTTTCTACAGGAATCGGAGCAAACCTGTTGCCAGCATCACTGCGCCTCAGCTGGCAACCCTTAAGTGGATGGATGCATATGATCCAAGCTCTGTCCATCTTGGTGAGATGAGACATCTTAGATTATTGAGGCCTTTGTCCTTCATGGTTTATGGGCCTGACAGCGTTTTTCCATACAACCAATCTTGTTTAAGTCTCTTACAGCGTTTCAAGGTCATCGAATGTCTTATACTCGATTTGGACTATGAGTGGGTAAATACATCACCTCTCTTACACAAATTTATTTGCATACATGTTTTTCTTGCTTTTGCACGGATTTGAATATAAAGGCATAAATGCTATCAGAGCTGTGTCCTAAGGCATCGATGCAATTGCCACCAACACAATATTCTTACATGGATAAGGAGGATAAAATTAAGTAGGCATACTATATTTAAGTGTTTGCTATTAGAACTTGAAAAGAATTTGTAGCTTCACTTCAAGTCAGGCATGCTTGGTTGGATGTTTGTCCTACAAAATTGTGGTGATCTCGTGATATACAACTTGCTTATGACTATAAATGATTTATATTGGTAGAGAACTAGCTATGCAATTTTCTTCGGCATTCCTGCTCACCTTATTAGAACTACTTAAGATGAGATGTTGTTATCTCTTTGCAAATGTCATATATGACCCTTCTTTTTTTGGGTGACTTCCCATGGACAAGCAGGACATTGATGACTATGAATATATGATGGAAGATATGACAATGCTACGGACATTACGACTTTGCAGCTCAATGTATTGGCAAACGGACATGCTTTTGGGGCCAGCGCATTTCATGTTCTCAGGATGTGTTCTAGTATCAAAGAGCTGATGCTGTCATTTGTTCCTTCTACTGAGGTGGAGGTAAGGCTATCATTTGTATTTCTTGGCTCACCACGGCTCTATCTGTTAGTGCCCCTAGGCATTCGTTCTATATTTTTCTGGAAGTTATGTATGTAGTTATGCATACACATAGCTTGTGTGATTATTCACTACTATGGCAGAATTTTATGCATTGGTACCTATACCTCTTCCCTTTTGGGCTATGCAATATTATTGAGTTGCATTCTGTAACACTAATGCCAGGGGCTCTATAGTTTACGGTTTTGACTGAGTGTTCTACTATTTAGGTTTCAAAATATTTGTTTTTTATTGAATTGAATTATTATTGTCTGTCTGCCAGTGTTTCACAAAAATATCTTCTTGAACATTATTGATATCATAATCATGTTTGCTATACCACTCTCTCTTAGCTAACAACAGTCATATTACCCAAAATCTTCAAAATAATGTCCAGGACGAATCCATTTGCAAATATTGTGCTGCCTTTGATTGCATAGCCCACTTCTCCAATTTCATATCAATTTAATCCATCCTACAATATTCTTATATTGACAAGGACGATAAAATTAAGTACTGAAGGACATACCATATTTAAAGCCTTTCATATTCCAATTAGGAAAAAGAAACAGTAGCTTCACTTCAAGTATGGCATGCCTGGTTGGCTGTTTGTCCAACACAAAATGTGAGGATATATGACTTGCTTGGGACTAATTTTTCTGGCTTCGTACTAGCCATTCAATTTTATTCATGCTAGCAGTTAAGTTATAGCAACCACTTCCTGCATGGTAACAGCAATGACCACCTTGTTAGAACTACATAAGATGAGTAGATGCTTTTGTGGGTTTCCAATTGTCATATATGACCCTTATTATTATTATTATTATTATTATTATTTGACTTTCCATGGCGACCTAGTATGACATATTTTTCAACATTTGTACCTATACCTCCCATCCTAGTATGCAATACAATTGAGTTGTGTCCTGTAACACTAACAACAACATTGTGCTCTATAGAAACTGGATAGTTACATTGGAATTTGATCTTGACAATTAGGGGTTTGGAGATATTGGCGGTATTGGTACATAAAGAAACAGTTGAAATTTTGCAAAGGCTCCCAATTTGTAAAAGGTTCCATATTTCCATTGGATAACATAAGCCCTGTGGCCAGTAGAAAAAATCTCGTGAACATTTTTAACATCATAAGTCATGTCTGCAATACCACTCTATCTTGGGGACGAAACAGTCGTATTGTTACAATCTGTTGGCTTCAAAGTGATACCCAGAATCTGTCCTTTAAGCCCTTGAATTTCATATTTGGGAAAACAGACAATTTTGGAATTTCCTGTCAATATCAATTAATCTTGGTTTCTTGTTCCAGGCACAAAATACGTGCCCCCTGGTTGCATCTGCAGTGAGCACCAAAACTGGGAAAATGAGCACCTGTTGTTGAATCGCCTCAAAGAAGTAGAAGTTTTTCTGATGAGAGGATCAGAACATGAAGTTACTTTTGTGAAGCATCTGTTCAATTGGGCGACATCCTTAGAAAAGATGAGGGTAGTTTTTGACATGTCAGTTACTGAAAGCGTGGCCAAGGAGTTGTCCCAGGTGCTGAGAAGCTTCGCCAGGCCAGGAATACGGATGGACGTCCGCACCTACATGGAGTATATATCCTGAAGATTAATGCACCTGAAGACTAAGGCAGTAGGGTCGTCGCGTTGTCTCTGTCGGTTTCCTCTTTCGTATGTACGAACTTCTCATTTGCTGGTGTGCTGAGTGGAGGTAAAGACAATCGTGTTTGGATCATCATCAGTACAATGACTCTAATGGACATTTACAAGTCGTTTATGAAGAATGGCCAGGTCGCCAGGATGATCTTTCTTCTGTCACGATAAAGCGCCTAATTAGGCTGTTGCAATAGCAATTTTTCCTGGCAGTAGAGTTTTTTCCCACTTCCGTTTATTTTTTAGCTATTTCCCACTTCGCTTACGTTTTGTTTTTAAAAAAACACATCGTTCAGGAGTTTCTTTTTTCTTTTTTTTCTTTTTTTTTGGAGAACTTGATTCGTAGGTTTGAATGACAGGGATTAGCAGATCATCAGGCCTGAACACGGCTGGGCGCGAAACATGGTCAGATGCCTCCTCAGCGTAGAAAAATGGATTGCGCCGCAAACATGTTGAGATGCCTCCTCAGCGTAGACAACGAATCTGAAGAATCCCCATTGAAAACAGGATGAGTACGGTTGACATCTCTATTCTCTATCGATGTGCTATACAATCTCAGATTCCTGAAATAATGGATAGTCGGTATTTTCAGTATTGTAAAATGCAGAAAAGATACAACAAAGCTTGACTAACCAACAATAAAAATCTCTCAATACTCCAACAGAAAAGCAGTAGCAAATCAAATCAAACTAAATTACAGCCGGTCGCAGCAGATCACACCTTGAGGCGCCTCTGCCGCCGCCGCCCTCCCATGATGGACAAGTGTTGAGCAAGTCAGTAACCAGTAGCAACCGGTAAGCACCTTCCAGTTCACAAAAAACAGAAGAAAAACAAACTAGTAGGCCACAGCGGCTAGGGGCGAGCTCCTCGGCGGCACTGCAGTCGTCTAAGAGCAAGTTGTCTCCGATGTCCTAGGTTTGCTGAAGCGCTCAAGAAGTCGCAAAGAGGTCGCCAGCGCCTAACACCATCGGCGGCGTCCTTGAAGCGGACCGTCCCGCTGGATCACTGGAGGCGGATCTTGTAGAGAGGCTCGGGCCACTCGACAGTCCTGTTTGGGGCGGATCTCGCGGGCGGTGGCTTCCCAACTTGGGGCCGGGCTCGGGGTGCGGCAGCGTTAGCTCGGCCTCCGGGGCGTCGCGCGTGGAGATAGAGCGGCGGCGGCGTCCCACCAGGGGTGGCTAGGTATTGCTAGGTATGGCACGACCCTGGGTGCCACCGGCGGTGTCGGCGCTTCCTCCACGGGGCAGCATGATGACCGTGAGGATGGGAGGGGAGAACGATGGTGCCTAAAGGATAGGAGGGGAGGCACTGAGCGATCGCATGTCGAGAGAATCACGGAGGTGGGAGGGGAGGGGAGCGAAGGTTTCTGTCTGGAGGGAGAGGGAGTTTTTTTTTTTTTTTTTACGGAGGAAGTAGGAGGAGAGTGCGGAGGCGACGGATCACAGGGGAGGAGCGACAGAGCGAAGACTTTTTACCACACGATAATTCTTACTTTTATCCTTTTTATGTTGTAGAAAATAATGTACCTACTTCCCATTGCCGCCATGCTGAGCCAACTCTCTATGATGCACATTTACAATATTCTTATGGAGAATGGCCAGGATGACGCTTCTTCTTTTTCACTGGCAGTAGAGTTTTACTGTATAACGTAATTCTATTTTTTTTTATTTGGCTCTATATATATTTTTTTCACACTTCGTTCATTTTTTTGAACTATTTCCCACATCGTTTATGATTTTTTTTTAAAAAAAACACTTAGTTCATGAGTGGGTTTTGAATGACAGGGGTTAGCAGATCCTCTCAGGCCTAAACACGGGCTGGGCCAGAATCATGGTCAGATTCCAAAGCGTGGAAAAAACGGATTAGGTCAGAAACATGGGTCCCAAAGAGCAGTTGTACTACTGGACGTCGTGGCCATCGCACCGCAACGCCACCGCGAAATCACCCCTCACCCGCAACGCCACCGGCCGCCGTACCGCGCCACGCCGCCATGGGGGTCCTCACCAGAGCCGAGAAAAGGAGAGCGAGTGCAAGAGAGCTTGACCGGATCAGCAGCCTCCCCGACGACGTCCTCGGCGACATCGTTTCCCTTCTCCCCACCAAAGACGGCGCACGCACGCAGATCCTCTCCTCCCGATGGCGTCACATCTGGCGCTCCGCTCCTCTCAACCTCGACATCAACGCTAGCAACAGATCAGTCCGTGTCAGCGAGGTCTCCCGCATCCTCTCTGCGCATCCTGGCCCCTGCCGCCGCTTCGTCGTCATGGAGCCTCCCGGCTACGATTATCCCACCGCGGTGTCGACCCTTGATGGTTGGCTCCGTTCCCCACCTTAGACAACCTCCATGAGCTCATGTTCTACTACTACTACCCTCCACTTCTGATGTCATCCCTACGCCGGTTCTCGTCTACGCTCCGTATCGCTTGCTTTGGTGGTTCTACTTTCCCAGATGAAAACAATGGCGGCTCGCCGATCATGCCAGTTCTCGAGCCTGACTCTCTCCAACGTCAGCATCTCAGGGAGCACTCTGCACGCGTTGCTCGCCGGCTGCCCTGCGCTGCAGAGCTTGGTGCTAATTGACACCGGGTCAAGGTATGTCCCCTCTCCGTTGCAGATCGTGTCCCCTAGCCTCAGAAGCATCAGGGTGTCGTCTTATCAGAGAACTTTCGAGCTGGTCATCGAGGACGCGCCGTGTCTAGAAAGAATACAGTGGTCAGAAAACACACATATGAACTTGTCGGTAATCTCTGCACCGAGGTTGGCGATTTTGGGAGAACTCTGTGACAAAACTACTAGAATTCAGTTTGGCACCACAGTTCTTGAGGTACGTGTATATTTATATATATATATGGGCACCATTGATTCTTACTTTCACCGGTTTGTAGACTCTGCACCAATTAAGTCCCTTCGCTTGATCATGCATGCATGACGTGTTAATTCTATATATATTGTCAAAACAAATGATCTTCTAATTCTATGCTTATCAACTCAGGGATCGACTGTTGTTAGCATGGATACTGTGGTAAATAGTGTGAAGGTTCTATCTTTGTGTGAGGTGAAACTCAGTTTGGATGTAGCTATTAACTTACTGAAGTGTTTTCCCCAGTTAGAGAAGTTGCACATCAAGGTAACTCCTTGCACCATGACCTAAGTGTGCCATATATATGGATCTACATGTCTGATCATTTACTTTTTTGAATAATGATATGATTGTTTCAAAGTTAGGTTGACCATCAACACCATATCTTTGTTCACTCCATTTTGCAGGCGACAAGTGTCCGTGTGAGAAATGCTTGGTATCAAACAAACCCAGAACGTATTGGCACCCTTAATATCCGTGTGAGGAAAATTGTGCTCGAAAACTATCAAGGAACCAAATCACATGCTGACTTTGTCAACTTCTTTTTATCAAATGCGAGAGCGTTGGAGTCAATCGAGTTACGAGTTAGGAACATTACTAGCAACAAGTGGATTTCAAGACAACATAGCCTACTCAGCATAAATAGTGCTTCAAGGGATCCACAGGTCACTTTTGTGTCCCTTAAGGAAAACATATAGAGATCATTTTAAGCAAGTACACGGTGTTGCATGCCAAGCGACCATTTTCAAAGGTTTCATTAGTAGGTCTAATGACATCAACAAAAACATTAGGTTCTTAGGTGGGACGAATATTCAGTGAGGTTAGTATCTTGTCGTGTGTTTGCATTTGTTATCTCTTTCCTCTAATACTATGATTTATTTATTCACTGATTTGTGGTGATGCTATATTTCCTTTAAAATAAGATCTGGCTCTTGAGATGTCCTTTGTCATTTTTCCAACTAGGTGTCGTTTGAGTTATCAAAGGAGGAAGCCCATTAGTGGCTAAATTCAGGCAGCACGGGCAAAACGCCCAAATTATCTTTATTAGCTATTACTTCCTATTATTATTAGGTATAAATACCTGTAAACATTTTTATCGGGCGCAAATACCTGTGGTTATTGGAAATTAAGAAAAGAGAAACCCCAATTGTTATCAGCTTCCTCACAGAGCTGGGAGTCGTTTGCCCTATCACTTCCTCGCGTACAGTCACGGCATACCAGCGCCACCTTGGTCCCAAACCTAGCAGGCCTGGGAAATTGTTGTTGGGCTGGCTGGCACCGGGGCGTGCCTGTGCCGTGGCACGGGCTGGTGGCGCCCAGGCACGACCTGGTGCACCGGGCCATGCCAAAACGCCGGACCCACGGGCCAGGCCGGCGGGCCTCGGGCTGCATGCCCATATATACTTTCTCTCCTGTCCTCTCAGCGGCACAGGATGCACTCTGGTATTCTCCCTCTCCCTGTTTCTCTCTCACGAGCACTCTGGCGATCAGCGAGCCTGCGACGACGGCTCCGTGGGCAGGCCGACTGCGGCGTGGGCCCTCGTGGATGACGGCGGGCGAAGGCTGTCGGCGAGTGGCTGGCACGCTGCGGGCCCCCATGGTGATTGGTTGGCAAGCGGCGCACATCCTCACTGTGGATGGTGGGTGACAACGCGGCACAGGTGAGCACGTTGTGGATGGCCAGCACGCTAGATGCAGGCTCGAGGCGCGGGGACAGTGGCGAGCCAGTACACGAACGCGCTGGACGTCATGGGGCTTGGGCGAAGCGGCCTAGGATTACGTCGGGCGGGCGAGCACAATTTGGGCAACGGCGGCGGGCGGGCATGGCCGGCAAGTGCACGCTAAGCCCGAATAGAAACCAGTGGTTTCTTTCCCACAGGTAATTTTAGTCATTTCGATGTGGGTTGGGGCAAGAATAGAAACCTGTATGCACCCTAATAAATAAAGAATAGAAGTATAATTGGACGTCCTGGCCGCTGGTGATCATCGATCGCAATATTGGACGACGCCGTGGTGGAATCACGATCCCTCACCACCAAGCCACCGCCCGCCCGTGCAGCGCAAGGCCGACGGCCGAGAAAAGGAGAGCGAGAGCAAAAGAGGGTGACAGGATCAGCAACCTCGAAGGCGGTTTTTACACCCAGGAGCACATGCACCCACGCTCAGAACCACAGGATACACATTGTGATCCGTGCTAGCACACTTCGAGCACTATGCATTGAGAAGTGTGCTAGCACGGATCACAATGCATATCGTGTGGTTCGGGCGTGGGTGCATGTGCTCTTAGGTGTAAATTTAACTTTCCCCAGCAACCTCCCCGACGACGTCCTCCGCGACATCGTTTCCCTTCTACCCACCAAAGGCCGGGCGCCGCGCGAGATCCCTCGCCTCCCGGTGGCGCCACCTATGGCGTACCGCTCCTCTCAACCTCCACCTCAACGATGGCATAATCCGTGCCAGCATCCTCTCTGCGCATCCCTGGTCCCTGCCGCCGCTTCGTCGTCAAGCCTTTCCGCTACGACGACTATCCCTCCACAGAGACCCAAGATGCCTGGCTCTGTTGCCCGGCCCTCGATAACCTCCAGGAGCTCAAGTTCTACACCGACCTTGAGCTTCTGATGCCATCACTACGCCGCTTCTCATCCACGCTCCGTGTCGCTTTGGTTTGGTTATTGTAATTTCCCATATGGAAACAATGGCGGTGCGCTGCTCATGCCAGTTCTCGAGAGCCTAACCCTCAACAAAGTCTTCATCTCGGGAGCGCTCTTCATGCATTGCTCGCCGGCTGCCCTGCCCTGCAGAGCCTCGTGCACCTGGTCAATGCTGTACCAGCTGGCCTCCCCTGCGTTGCAAATCGTGTCCCCTAGCCTCAGAAAGCATCAGGGTGGTGTCATCTTATTGGACAAGATTCGATCTGGTCATCGAGGAGGACGCACCGTGTCTTGAAAGAATACAGTGTTCAGAAGACACAGATATGAACATGCATGTCGGTAATCTCCGCGCCGAGGTTGGCGATTTTGGGAGAACTTTGTGACAAAACTCCTAGGATTCAGTTTGGCACCACAGTTCTTGAGGTATATATGGGCACCATTAATTCTCACTTTCACCCAATTAAGTTCCTTCGTACGTTTGATCATATATGCATGATATGTTAATTAATTCTATATATACTGTCGAACCAAATGACCTGCTAATTCTATGCTTATCAACTCAGGGATCAACTATTGTTAGCATGCCGGCCGTGGTACACAGTGTGAAGGTTCTATATTTATCTAAGGTGAATCTCTGTTTGGGTGTGGCTATTAACTTACTAAAGTGCTTTCCCCACTTAGAGAAGTTGCACATCAAGGTAACTCGTTGCACCATGACCGAAGTGTACATGGATCTCGCTATTTAGAATATTCATAGGATTGTTTCAAAGCTGCACATTGATCATTTACTATTTAGAATATTCATATGATTGTTTCAATTCAAAGCTAGGTTGACCATAGATACCATATATCTTTGTTCACTCCCTTTTTCAGGCGACAAGTGTCTGTGTGGAAAATGCTTGGTATCAAACGGACCCGGAACGTATTGGCACTCTTAACATCCGAGTGAGGAAAATTGTGCTGGAAAACTATCAAGGAAGCAAATCCCATGTTGACTTTGTCAACTTCTTTTTATCAAATGCCAGAGCGTTGGAGTCACTCGAGTTACGTGTTAGAAACATTACTACCAACAAGTGGATTTCAAGACAACATAGCCTGCTCAGCATAAATAGTCACTACCGGAATCAAGAGATATCCCGTGAGCCATCGCTCACGGGATAGAGCCTTCCACCCACGGAACGGCTGATCTGGTCAATTGGCTGCAATACATATAGAAATTATATAAATGGTAAATATACATATACAAATCTAAGTGACTATAGATTATACAACTAAAACTTACTATTATTGGAACACCAACAGCTATGGTGGGCAAAGCTCTTGGATCAAAGTCAAATCCCCGGCCACCTATGTGGCCCGGTGAAACTCTAAGACTTCGGCGGTGGAAGATTTCGTCCAGCCATCTGTTAGAGCGAATTTACCACAACAAATATAAATTAGTACAACAAATAATAGTTATTTACCACAACAATTTACAAAATAAATTACTACAAATATATACCTAATTAAAAGATATAAAAATTAGTTTCACAACAAATTTAATAGCATTATTTACCACAACAATTTATAAAATAAATTACTACAATAAATAATTTACAACAACAAATTAAAAAAAACCACCTTCTTCTTCCTCCTTCCTCCTCTCCTCCCTTCTCCCTCCTTCCTCCTCTTCCCTCCCCCTCCGCCTCCTTCTCTTCCCTCCTCCCCCTCCTCCTCCTTCCTCCTCCTCCTTCTCCCTTCCCCCTCCTTCCTCCTCCCGGCGGCTCCCCGCCGGCCGGGCGGTGGTGGGGCGCCGGCGGGCGTGTGGGCGCCGGCCGGGGCGGTGGCTGGGCTGGGGGCGGCGCCGGCCGGGGCGGTGGCGGGCGTGGGCGACCGGGGCGGCGGCGGGCGGCGGCGTGGCGTGTGTGTGCTTCGTGTGTGTGTGGTGGGGGGCGGGGCTGAGATCTGGTTGACTTTATTAAAAAAAAAATTGGAAATAGCTATCCCGTGAGCTTGACTTTGCGCTCACGGGATAGCCTAACGGAGCGGCGCGGAGGGATTTAGTGCTCACGGTGGTTAACGATCCCGTGAGCTGGGGCCTCCGCGGGATCGTCCCGCGACCTATCCGTGAGTTGGCGCTCACGGGATAGGATCTATCCGTGAGTGGTTATATCCGTGGCGGAATCATAAGCTCACGGGTTATAACCCTCTATCCCGTGAGCATTTTTGTTCGCTCACGGGAAAAGATTTCTTCACGGGATAGCCCCGATTCGGTAGTGAGTGCTTCAAGGGATCTACAGGTCACTTTTGTGTCCCTTAAAAACATAAAGGGATCAGCACATGACCTTCTGCATGCTAACCAAGTACTCCCTCCATTTCAAATTATAAGTCACTTTGGAATGCAATGCAATGCATTCCAAAGTGACTTATAATTTGGGATAGAAGGAGTAGTATACATGGTATATGCCAAGCGGCCATTTGCAAAAGTTTCATGCATAACTAAGTCTCATGACATCGATAATATGAAGATATTTGGTTTTAGCTTGGACAAATTAATATTCAGTAGGGTGTGTTGGCATTTGTTATCTCTTTCCTCAATACAATAATTTATGAACTGATTTTGTGGTGATGCTGTATTTCCTATTGAATAGAGAAGGGCTCTTGTGATGTCCTTTATCATTTTTCCAACTGGTTGTGAATTTGCGATTGCAATAATTGCAAATTGTATGTATCCCCAGGAAAAATGTATTTTGGTTTCCTCACTAAATCAGAAGCTCTTCTGTAAAGCCACGACGGTCAGGCTGATATTATATTATTATGTCAAAGCTAGTCTTGTTCCAACTTCGTGTTAATCTATGTGCACATATTTGATTTTGTATTTATATTTTACTGGAAGCTAGCAAATAATATCGCTTGTTTCAACATATTCTCCTTGGACTGTGTCGCTGTTTTTTTTTTTTTTTTTTTTGGTCTTGGTATAAATATAGAGTGCATGTAAGAACATCAAGATGCTACAGATCCTTCATATATATATTTAAAATTCTGTATTTTTTTTTTTAAAAATTGGCACCTGAAACTTAGGTGTCATTTTCACAAGTTGAAAGCGCTTAACATCTCAATGGCCTAGATAACATGAAAGTATCGTATCAATTCATTCATTTGTTATGCATCCTATGAATGGGTGAGATATGATTCTTCTTGAGATTGTAAACTTCGATGATTGTTTTCAAGGTTTTTTTTGGGCTAGTATGTAAGGACTTTAGACCTGTCAACTCACAATTGAAGTGAAGAATGGATTTGAATCTAGCTAGAATACATTATTTCTACCTAATTCTAGTTTGTTTACCATTTTGGCGACTTGAACTATGGTTGTATACGAACTTGCTCACTTATGATGTCCCTCTGTTTTTATTGACAATCACGATCTCATAAACATAAACATCTAAATAAAAACCATAGCTTGTACACATTTGTGAATTGTTCATCAGCATTGAATTGAGGAGAAGAAGATCAGTGGACACCTTCAACATTCAGCAGCCTGTGATATTTCAGGCAAACTACAAGGAACAAAAGTCACTGACATCAACATCAAAGAATAGCAGGGTTTTTCAGAAAGGAATGCAGGCACGTGCAGCAGATCTTCCATGCAATCGTCGAAGAGGCAAGACTCTGGGCATACACGGGCAACACGGGGGTTGAATCTCATCCTACCGGCAGTTACCACTGATCAGGCTGATGGAGTGGACGTTCGGAATGGACCATCAGGTGTCGTTGTGTCATCAGCGTATGTAAATTAGTCTTTACCAAATGCAGGGGTGGCTCTAGGACATCTGTTGTCCAGCGAGCAAAAGTGTGTGTGTGTGTGTGTGGTGCATCTTGTGTCTATGTCTGTATTGTAATGTGTTTGTTTTTGTATTCTATCCTCTCTTATTAATAAAAGCCGGTAACGGATCTTTTGAAAAAAATATATATTTCCCATTGCCGCCATGCGGAGGATCAAGACGGTCTTGTTTGGATCATCCATACTAAAGTCTCTTTTTAGGGAGTATAAACTCTCTGAGATGCACATTTGGAAGATTTGCATGGAGAATGGTCAGGATGATGTTTCTTCTTTTTCAGAGAAAACTTAAAAGCACCTGCTGCAGTAGCAAATTTTCCCAACAGTAAAGATTTTACTGTTCAGTTCTGTTCTGATTTGTACCTAATGATAATGATATATTTATTAATTGAAACTTTTTTGAATGGGCCGTTGAAAACATCAGGCCCCCAAAACGAACTGGGCCAGAAACATGGGCCAAAAAAAAGCAGATGTATGACTGCCTGTTCGTTGGTGATCATCACCGTGCACGACTCCGCGAATTCGAGAACTACTCCCCCACCGGCCGCCATGGGTGTCCTCACGAGGTCAAGAAAAAAGAGCGAGAGAGGTTGACCAGATCAGCAGCCTCCCTGACGGCGTCCTCGGCGACATCGTCTTCCTCCTCCCCACCATAGACGGCGCCCGCACGCACGCACGCAGGTGCTCTCTTCCCGCTGGCGCCACCTATGGCGCTCTTCTCCTCTCAACCTCGACCTCCAGCACAACGTCGCCGACGCCCTCGTCCGCGGCGTCAGTCCCCCAAGATCCCACACATCCTCTCCGCACACGCTGGCCCCTGCCGCCGCTTCGTCTTGCCTTGTCGCTGCTACACTGACTGCATTAACCGCTGGCTCCTCGACAACCTCCAGGAGTTCAGGATCCAGCACCTCCTGCACTGTTTTCGGTTCCTGCTGCCGCCGGCCATCTGTACGCCGCTTCTCATCGACGCTCCGTGTCGCCAGCTTCTCTGGCTGTACTTTTCCAGATGGAAACAATGGCGGCGCGCTGCTGCTCTTGCCTGTCCTCGAGAGCTTAACACTCACCGACGTCAACATCTCGGAGAGCTCTCTACATGCGTTGCTCGCCAGATGCCCTCTCTTGCAGAGCTTGGCGCTATTTGACAACTATGGCTTCCCTCGACTGCAAATCGTGTCCCCTAGCCTCAGAAGCATCAGGGTCGGTTTTTCTTGGACAAGGCTCGTGACACAGGAGCTTGAGATCCTCATCGAGGAGGCACCGTGTCTAGAAATACTAGAGTACTATTCAGAACACATGAGGATGATCAACATCTCGATAATCTCTGCACCAAGGTTGGCTAATTTGGGGAAACTCTTTGAGGGCTCTCCCAGACTTCAGTTTGGCACCACACTTCTTCAGGTATATAATATATGGCCACCATTACTTCTCTCCTTCACAAGCTAAGGATCCAATTTAAATCCCCTTGGCTTCATTATCATGTGCTAATTCTACGCTTATCAACTTAGGGATCGACTGTTGTTAGCATGGCAACTGTGGTAAATAGTGTCAAGGTTCTATCTTTATCTGGGGTGCAACTCTGTTTGTATATGGCTACTAACTTACTCAAGTGTTTTCCCCAATTAGAGAAGTTGTACATCAAGGTGACTCCCTAAACCATGACCAGTGTGCGATCAGATGACTACTACTTGAGGATCCACTTTTCTAGGATCTGGGCCAGCGACCTCCACCACCCTGTCTCCCCGGCCGCCGTCGCTGCCTGCCGGTGCGCGGCGGCAGAGGCTAGCGGGTGGCCTTCAAGCCCAGCGTCGATCGATGGCATGCGCCACATTTGTGGCCACTGTGGCCAGATCCAGCGTCATATCAAGGCGCTCGAGGCCTGCGAGGGCGTCCTCCCCACCGCCGAGGACCTGCACCTCGTCTCGCGCTGCATCATGACGCTGGCCACACCAAGGCCTGCAACTCCGCCGCCGCCGCGCCGCTGGTCAGGAACGCCAGCGTCGTCGACAGGGACGCGCGCTGGAACGACATCCGGTCGGGCGACACCGCGTCCGCCGCTGCGGCGTCCAGGATGGACGGGTGGTACGAGGACGTCTCCTTCTTCAGCCTGCCCATGTTCAAACGCCTCATCCAGGCGATGGACGCCAACGGCATGCGCGCCGAGCATCGTGGGATGGCAGGAGCGCATATGGCATAGCCTTCCACCAACGCCGTCCTCTTCGGTGGGCTCCACGCCGTCCTTGCCTTCCCGACGGCCACGAGCTTCTCTGCGCGAAGGCGGAGTTCGGTGGCCCGGTGTCGCCTCCTCGTGTCGGATCCGCCTGTTAGATCGTGGCTCCACGGCGCGGGTGACCGACCCTCTCCCGCCCCCTCGCGTTCGGGCGTCGGTGGCGCGGATCCGAGCCCCAATGGCCTGATCTGGGTTGGCGGCGGCGGGACAAATCCAGCGCAACTGCTCCCGTATCGTCCTCGCATTTGATGCGGGGTATGGATGAGAGCGTTCTAAGCGCTCTTTGGAGCGGATCCGGGCTCCAACGACGTGATGCGGGTCGGCGGCGGCACAATCGGCGTAGCTGCTCGCATCGTCCACGCATCCGCGCTGGGTGCGCGTGTGAGTGCAACAGTCGGGCGGATCGATCAAGGTGGAGGAGCAATGGTAAGGGCACGCGATTTCAAGCGTGAGCGATTTACCCGGCTTTAGTGGGGACGATCTACATCCAATGAGTTTCTTTCAAGTTCATTTTGGTGCACGTTGTTCAAGGCGTGGTGGGTGATTCGATGAGCGCCATGAAGCGACATCGATATCTTTAGCACTATCTTGAGTAGTAAACTCAATTCTTTTTTTTTGGATGTAGTAGGTCTTTAGTACATATATCTTCATGTACTAAAGTTTTTTTATTCTTATCTTTTGTAATAAGTTTGGGTGTGTGGTGGTCGCGAGAGGCTTTAAGCTGTGTGCGTTACCGCAGAGGCCGGAATTTTAATTCCATTATCTAAAAAATGACCAGTGTGCATATTATTTATTATTTATATATCAATAATTGTTTTAAAGCTAGCTAGGTTGACCACTGACACTATATATTCACTTTCCTTTTCAGGCGACAAGTGTTTGTACGGAAAATGATCAGAATCAAACCAACTCGGAACATATAGGCAGCCTTGACGACATCCATTTGAGGAAAATCATGCTCGAAAACTATCAAGGAAGCAAATCACATGTTGACTTTATCAACTTCTTTTTGTCAAATGCGAGAATGCTGGAGTCACTCGAGTTACAAGTTGGAGATGACATTATTATTACCAACAAGTGGTTTGCAACGCAACAAAGTCTACTCCATATAAAGAGTGCTTCGAGGGATCCACGGATCACTTTTGTGTCCCATACAAAAAACATAAAGAGATCAAGGAGTGCACGGGTCAGCACATGACCTTCTGCATGCTAAGCAAAGGACATGGTATATGGTATGTTAATTAAGCGACCATTTTCAAAGGTTTCATTAGTGGGTTTAATGATATTATCAATAAAGACATTAGGTTTTTAGGTGGGACGAATATTCAGTGAGGTTAGTCATTTTGCTGTGTTCGGGATTTTTTTATCTGTTTCCTAAAATACTATGGTTTTGTCAACTGTTTTGAAGATGTCCATTGTTATTTTTGAAAATCTCTTAGGATACTGTTTGGATCCTTGGAATTTAATTCCTTGTAGTGCAATGGAGTTGGAGTTGGAGGCGCAATGCAATGGAATGAAGTTGGAAAGTGCAATGCAAACATAACATGGTGATGTGCTTCCTCATCCACATAACATGCTTAATTTAATGTAATTCAATTCCTATCTCCCACCCTATAAATTTGAGATAGCCTTATTTGTGAACTTTGGAAAGTTAGGGAATCTCAAACTCAAACTAAATAGCTTAATTTATTAAATAGATTCCAATTCCCAAATTCAAGGGATCCAAACGGGCCCTTATATATTTTTAAAAAAAAGGCACGAAACTTAGGTGTGATTTTTGTCGAGAGAGCCGGCTAGATTGGGCGGGCCGACACCCGATCGTCGACCGTTGAGGCGGAGAAGGTGGCGTGGGGGCTGCGGTTTTCCGGACGGCGGCGGCCGGCGGCGGCTGCAGCGGCGGCGAGGGAGCGGCCGGAGCCGTGGCGAGAGAGGAAGGGGCGCGGCGGCGGCGGCGCCGCGGCCGTGGGCGCGGTGGTGCGCGCGGCGGTAGCGAGGCGGCGGTGGCACGAAGCTGGAGGCGAGATAGATCTGAACTATTTTTATTGCTTTGCTTGTCCCCAAAGAGATTACATGTCTCTGCTTTATATAGCCCGGCTAGTGGGATTTGTAATCTAAGCAATCTCTAAGGTTTCTTATACGATTGAAATACCTCTTACAAGCAATATTTATTTATTTTCTAATAAGGGTCTTCCTTATAGATTGGAATATTCCTTTTACACACCAAAAGTCCTAAGATAATCCCTAACTTGAAGGCGGACGAGTCGGATTCGGAGGGGAGGAAGGTGGCGGCGGGGGGAGGAAGGTGGCGGCGCGGCGGGCGCCGGCTCCCCCTGCCGCGCCCAGCCCAAGCCCCCCTCGTGGGCGGCGGCGGCCGCGTCGAGCCCTTTAGCCCTTCCCGGGCTGGCCCAGTGCAGGTCATGACAGATTTTCACAAGTTGAAAGCGCTTAACATCTCAATGGTAATTCAATGAGGCAATATGAAAGTATCATAGCAATTCATTCATTTGATATGCATCCTACGAATGGGTGAGATATGATTCTTCTTAAGTTTCTAAACTTTGATAATTTTTGTAAAAGGTTTATTGGGCTTGTATTGTAAAGGTTTATTGGTCTTGTATGCAAGTAGTTAAGGCCTCTTCAACTCACAATGGAAGTGAAGAACGGATTTGAATTCAGAATACTATCCACTGCTACGTTATTTCTACATTATTTTTTATTTTTTTGAAGGAAAGCCGGAGGGGTTTGAGCCCCTACTGTGCTTTTTATTGATTAATGAAAACATTATTTCTACATTATTCTAGTTTGGTTCACTATTTTGGGGCTTGAATTTTGGCAGCATAAGCTAAAACTCGTTTACTTCTGATGTCTCTCTATTTTTACTGGCATAAACATAAACATCTAAATAAAAACGATAGCTTGTACATATTTCATCAGCAATGCATTGAGAAGATCATTGGAGAAACCATAGCTTGTACAAATTTGTGAATTTTTCATCAGCAATGCATTGAGGAGAAGATCATTGGACACCTTCAACATTCAGCAGCCTGAGGTATTTCTTATCCACAGGCAAACTACAAGGAACAAAAGTCACTGACATCAACATCAAAGAATAGCAGCAGCTCATATGAGTTTTCAGCTAGAATAAAACACTCTTGTCACCTATGAATCCCGATCTTTCAGCTATATTATATATATAAGTAGTAGTATGGTTTATGCTACTCGACATACACGACGAACCAAGGCCTTGGATGATATGCAGTAGTGTGCTGAATCTTGCTCTGTCAGTGTGGAAGACCGACGGCCTTCCCACAGAGGATGGCATCGCTTGGTATGGCGTACTCGTTGGAGAAGCTCTGCTCCGGTGTCCACACCCTGAGGTAGAGCTGCTGGCCGAGGTACTGCCGGTCCCCAGATCGCCGACCGCAGGTTCCACATGCCCTGGTTGTCCAGCGACACCAGGATCGCCGACCACCCGTTCGGGTACACCTGCAATTGGTTGCCATTGTTCAGTTCAGTGGTGTTTAAGCAATGTTCAGTTCAGTGTTTCAGCAATGTTCAGAGTAGTCCAAAGCTTGTTCGTTCTCGATTCAGGAATCAAATCTACTTTGAATCTGGAAATTGTACATACCTGAACTGTGTGTCTTGCTTGTGCGTCCACCAAATTGTACGTTTGCCGCTGCGTCTCATTCCACTGGCCATCGCCATACCTGAAAACAAAATCCGGCGAGAGGTCAGCAATGGTGTTTCAGAGTGAGCTCTCTCTGTTCGTCAATGGTGCCGGCCAAACAGAAGAGAAGTAAAGAACAGAGAACAGGGGAATACCCACCCTACAACCCAGAAGTCGTATCCATCAAGGTGCCACGCCTGCAGCTCACTCTCCGTGTTCTGAAACACGACCTCGACGAACTCGTGCAGTCCCAGCCTAAGCACGGGCGTCCCGGCGCGCGGCGCCACCACGCCGCCGGCGTCAGCGGCGTCAGGCCGCACAGGGAGGGTATCCCAGTCAATAACATCGGCGATGTTGTAGTTATCCGCGAGCTTGAGCGGCGTGTCAGGCACGACGAACGAGACACCGTTCACGGCGCACCGCCTCGGGCCACCGGCGGCGGGAGCGGATGAGCTGCTGGCGAGCACGAGCGTCCTGGACGTCGGAATGGCGCCGTAATGGAACGATCCCTGCGGGTTAGGCCTGGCCGCACTGGCCGTGAGGTTCCACCGGAACGACCTTGCCTGGTTGATCGACCATCCGTAGTCGAACTGCGGCGGCGCCGGGGGCACCAGCCCCGGCGCTCGTGCCGTGGCGCCGGCGTAGTGCAGCGTGGCGACGGCCGTGCGCTCGGTTTCGGCGAACCGCGTGGACGCGACGACGGCGTAGTCGAGCGGGGCCTGGTCCATGGTGACGAGGAACGCGAGCGACTGGCCGGCGTGGACGTCGAGGGCGTCGTACACGTTCTGCACCGGGTGCGTCCCTTCCACCTCCACCAACCTCAATCCATGTCCCTGGACACGAACGTTCACCGTCGCCTTCAACCCAACGTTCGACACCCGGAACAGGTACGTCCCACCTCCATTCCCAACCAACACCCCACCATCCGGCGCGCCATTGACGAGCAGAGCGTCCGGCGGCGGGAGGACATCACCAGCATCAATCAGACTCCTAAGCTCAACATGTGGTGCGGCATTGGCATACCAATCCCCAACGAGGAGCGTGAACTCTCCGGCGGGTGGTGGGTACGGTACGGGTATGTGAGGCCGCTGGTACACGTTGAGGGCGCCGAACCCGCCGGCGGCGCGGTGGAGTGTGAGGGAGGGAAGTAGAAGAAGGTGCCGATCTGGTCCTTGGTTTGGAAATGGTAGGTGTAGTTGCCGCCCGGTGGGATGGCGCAGTTGGTGCCGGAGACGCCGTCTTGCCATGAGTTCTTGCGTTGCTTGATGCCGTTCCAGGTGAGGAGGAATGGCTCGTCGAGGGAGTTGACGACTGTGATGACGAGGTTGTCGTTGGTCACGCAGTCGATGCGGGGGCCCGGGAACTCGCCGTTGATTAGAATGCCCTGTAGGTTGTTGGAAGTGGAAATGAAGACGACAGAGTGAGAGTGACGCGAGAAGCTTGAAATTTTCATTAAAAAAAAAACAAAACAAAACAAAAAAAAACAAAACAAAACAAAAGTAACAGAGGAGATGGATGTACTCAAGAGTAGAACGGGAACAAGATTCAGAATGCAGAATAAAGGTTTGTATTTGAAAAGAAGATTGAGAATGCAGAATGAAGATTGGTATTTGAAAACAAGATACAGAATGCAGCTTGGTAGAGGGAGTCTGAAATTTCTTGAAAAGAAACAGAGGAAATGTAGAATGGAACTGAAATGGCTGCAGCAGAAGATTCATCAGAAACACCGGAATCGAAAATGCAGTAGCAGCAGCATAGAGTGTGGTGTGTATGTACCTGTTGGGTGGTGCCGAGCGGGGTGATGGGGCCGTAGGTGACGGTCCAGGTGAAGTAGCGGTATGGGTCGTCGGCGCCGGCGAGCAGCGACGTCGAGACGGCGAGCAGAAGCAGCAGGAGGGAGGAATGGCGCCATTGCTGGGCACACGGCCCGCTGGACAGTGGATCGATCCTCTAGATCTGGAAGGAGGCAGTGGAGTGGAGTGGAGAGGAGGACGAGGAGGCAAGGCCACCACCTCCACCACCACCTTTATAGCTGGAGCTTGGAGCTGCTTTCGTTTCGTTTCTCAGACAGACGCTGGATTGGAGTGTTGCAATTAAAATAAACACACAGATGCGGAAAGGGAAACGCGTCTGGAGCTTTGAATGGAAGAGAGAGGCGAGGGCGAGAGTGAGTGAGGTGAGGTGGTGGTGAGCGGCGGGCCGGTGGCGAGGAGAAGAGGGCGTTTGCGCGTCCGGCAGCGGCGGCAATGGAGTAAAGCCTGAGGACGAGGAGGAGCGGGACAGCGCCGGACAACCTGTCGGCGCGGCTGTCTCCTTTCTCTTTCTCTGAGGTTAGGCGGCGGGGCCCGCACATCTCAAGTGTCCTGTCCCTACCACTTTCTGGCCGGCCCACCTACAGTAGGCCTTCGAAATGAAGGATTGGACTCACATTTGTATCGAGACAGAAGGATGCATGTTGTCGCACGGAGATGCTCATTTTATCCACTTGATATTCATCGTACTACTCCTATTGTTATATTATTACTGTACTGATCAAAGAAAATGGCGTACATACGCGCAGAGGGATTAACAATGTCTAGTACTAGTGGCCACTCTCACTGCGTGCATTGCAGTTGCAGAGAAGGTGACTTTTTTTTTTGTTTTTTGACAACAGAAAGTTACACACACAGACAGTTCACCCAACACGTGAATCGACCCGCACAGGTATACAGAGAAAGTTACTACTTACTACTCATATGGTTATATTATTAGTGATGACGACCATCACTAAGTGCACATCCGTAACGCTGTAGGCTCGATCAACTCACACTCCGTTTTATTTATCCCCTTGTTTGTGTAAGATAAGCACCGCATGTTTGGACTTGGTTGGACCAAGTGCGTGCACGCATCTTTTCTTTTGATTTTGTGGCTGTGTAAGAATAAGAATGTTCCAGATAAATAAATCAATCATGCAATAGCTATAGTTATTAGTCGTGTACTAGACTCTGAATCTGAAAGAGTGTACGTACGTACGTACATCACGTTAGCTTAGCTTGGAAGACAACCGATTCACGTGTTCACAGCCTATCTATAACAGTGATGAAAAAGGAAAAGGGGATGGAACTCCAATATTGGACCACGAATTAACGAACAATCGATTAAGCATCTTTGTTCTTCTTTATTCATAATTCCATGAAAACAGAGGCATGCTTAAGTTAGTGCTACCATTTCTTATCTATTGTATATTTGCATATATAGTGCATGCATGTTCGGGAGACGGGCAAAAATGAAAAATAACAACCCCCATTCATGAAGGGGTTGGTTAATTAAACTGCACATGCAAGCATGATATATACTACTAAGTAGTGGGATTATGTTAATTTAATTTAATCGTGGCCGTAGTGTAGTGTGTAGTGCCTGCCTCACACATACTCCTACTACTGTAGCACTCAATGACTGTGAAAGTGGGCTTTGACGACACGGTCCAACGTGCATGTGGCCGCTCAACCGTGTCGGCCGGCCTGCCTCGTACTCCGTACTACTCGGTATTTATTTATTTATTTATAAATATATATATAAATATTCAAAGGACAGTACTAGTAGTAGCAATAGCAGCATGTCTGCCTGACAGTCAAGAGACCCCTGCAGATGGTGACATGCCTTTTCCTGTTGGCCCCATTCCTTCTTCTTTTCACACTTCTCTTTTAATTTTGCCGGCCGGTGATCGAAATTGAAACACGCCGCGATGTGTGCCGGCAATCACGGCATATATACACGTAGTGCGGTGAGAGAGCAGAGCAGCACCTTCGTTTAGCCGCTGCAAACTACTGATATTGGTTTAGCCACTAGAAAGTCGCGCGCGGCTTTGCCGCGCATGGCCATTGGCCGTTGCGGTTAGGTATTTAAATATGAATAATGGTGGCTACCTAAATTATCATCCGTGGGACGTGTTAATCGCAGGAGTTTTTATTTTGTTGTCTATATTTTCCAAGTCTCATAAAAACGACCGTGGACTCCTTTTTAATGTTTTTTAGGTGAGGATGGAATAATAATTTTTTGAAGTATTTCGTTTTTTAAAGAGGTTGTTAATATCACAAAATATTCATGAAATAAACATCGTGGAAGTTTTATTTTTAATTAAAAGAGGATTTTTGTAAATAATTTTGATTTTTTTTGTGTACATAGAGTGCATCATGGTGAGTCTTCAAAAGATTTTACGAGCTTTTTATTATTTTTGTATGAAATAAACAAAATTATTATATTATAGGATTTATTAATAGAAGACAAAAAAAAGAGAAGGCCATTTGGGCGAAGCGGCGGCGGCGGTGGCAGGCCGGCCCGTCAAGGCGATGACCGGGCCGGCCCATACATTTGCCTGGGACGGTTGGTACTATTTAGGGAAAAGATCGAGGATGTTTTTGCAAGATTTCTTGTGAGAGAGGAGGCTGGACGGCGGGTTCTATTTCGATGAAGTTTGAGGGCTTTTTGCAAAAAGTCCGATAAATGGCCGATCTGAGCCCGTCCGACCGCCCGATTGGACGGCCGATAATTCTTTGTCGACGTGGCCACTTTCTTTGGGCCTCTTTTGGTGCTCAATTAAGTAAGAGAAGAGATAACCACGCCTGCCTTGTCTGGGCATGTTTAGTTTATAGCCGCACTTTGTCAAACCAAAGCTGTGGCGAGATGTGGCGGAGGCGAGGGAATATCATCGCCACACTTGTGGCGAGAATTCAGAGACACGCATGCAAATAGTAAATCTTGTGGCGGCCTAATTTAGTAATGAACCAAACACCCACCGCATGGTTGTGGCCGCCTAACTTGTGCTGTGGCGAGTTATGGTGAGAACCAATACATTTGTCGCGACAAACTGACAAACTCCCCATTCAAACCTACTGTAAGTAAGACTTTGTAGTTTTTTTTACATATATTTTGTTGTGTCGTGACCATTGTGCCATTTATTCTCTTTTGTAGGTATAATCGGTTGGTGTGTATTACGCTGAGGTTCCATCTCCTCATGTTTCCTTAGTGTTTGTTTGTGTTTTTTTTTTTTCTGCCGGTGATGTTTAGATTATTTTTTTGAGTCATTTATTTTTTAACCTTTCCTCTTAATGAAAATCGAGTAAAAACACAGTCTCACACACACAAACGAAAAAAAAGAATGCAAGATAGCTATAAGAATTAGATAACCAATTAAAGCTCTTCTCTTACCAAAATCTTCATTCCTAGCAATTACAATATATATATATATATATATATATATACACACACAGAGAGTGGTTTTCTTCTTAGTAAAGCCAACCTTG